>MVJL01002677.1:0-155388 GCA_002156465.1 Macrocentrus cingulum | reverse complement strand
AAAAAAAAAAAAAAAAAAAAAAAAAAAAAAAAAAAAAAAAAAAAAAAAAAAAAATGAAAAATCTCCCGTTAATCCTGAGAAGTCTGCGCGATCTCGATCAAGATCGTACAAAAGATTTCCACCAGAACCACTGATGACTCCTTCCCTCTCGCGGTAATTTTTCCCTCATCAGGCGTCCTCAGGACGATGAAATGCGCGGATAGTTAGATATCTGCATCCACAGAGATATCAATGAGGCATCTGTGGATCGACGATCGGTCTTCCGCACTTGGAGAATGACGACAAAGAAAAATCATGGACGGAATTCGCAATGATATAGAGATTCTACATAGACCAGGAAATTATTCACTCGTTATTGAACTTATCGACGAAGCCTACACGCAATATATGACGGTATTAATCGCCAGATGCACAAGTTGTTCGACGCGGGCCACCGGATGGGCGTGGGTGCCTCAATAAATCATCGAGCAATCCGATCAAAGTTGGGAAAAAGGTCGAGGGGGCACTCACTCTCTGGTGAGCATTATTAATTCTCTATTCATCCCTGACATTCATTAATAATCTAAGCAGATAACAGGACCATCAGCCCGGTGTGCATCAGGTAACTGGTTCTTATTCGATACCTTGATAGCTGGAAGGAGGACCTGCATGTCCTCGTCCACCACCAGCCTCGGTTGCTCTTGTCTCGAGAGTTGTTCGCGCAGCAGGGCGACGCCTCGCTCCAGGATCAAGTTAAACATTTGCAGGGACACCACTAGAGCGCGTTCCTGCACCTCAGATCTGTAGCCTTGTTCCATCGAGCAATCTGTAATTCAGAATTTTCCCATCATTCATCACTGATCACATTCATTAGTCAATATTAATCATTAAACTAATGTTGAAACTATCATACTCTTCATTTTTTACGAATAATGTTGAATATTAATTTATTAAGCAGAAAAAAATTTTCTTTATACTTAAAAAATTCTTAAATATACTTGATTTGATGTTTATTTCAATTAGTTCTTAAGGTGTTTAGATAATATAAAGAAAAAATAAAAAATAACAGTATCTATGAAGAATTTTCGCGGGAATTTTTCCTCAAAAATGTCTTGCGTGTATAGTTAAATATATGGAGTCGAGAAAATGTTGAAGTTGGAAAAGACACTCGAGACTTTCCACTATCTCGTATATCCATCGGCATAGCCAACATTTCAACGTGGCTTTCATCCTGATGCGGCAGAATGTAGCGAAGGAGGAAGAACAGGAGTTTTACGAGGACAACATCGTCTGCGGTCCCTTTCATCCGCGGCAAATACTGCAAATACTCGTGGATGATGATGCCAATCATGTCTCAAAGATTTTTTTTATATCTATATTTATACAGTTGTGAACCTATGTAACTAATCCGATATCCGGACTTGAGGACCAGACATTTTAAAGAGAGCACACTGATTAATTCATGTTTTACTAGCGGAAATTTTTTTTTAAATAAATTAAAAAAAGTTTAAGCAATTTTTTAGCAGAAAAAAAAAAACAACTTTGTCTCAAATTTGCACTTTGATATTATTCAAGTTCACAGACTCGAGGGTTGTCGTTAAATAATTTAATTCACTCTGTTGAAACATTGTAATTCACCCTGAGGCGCCTCTCACAAGGGTGATGTTGGCTGTCTCACGGCCAACCTACCCAGACAGGTTTATAGAATCACTATCGCCATCACGCCCACTGTCAATAATACCAACGGGATAATTTAGGTGATTATTATCAGTCTCAATCGTTTCAAGGACATTTTTTAATTCCACAGTTATTAATCAATATTTTGTTAATGCTCAAGTGTTGAATTTGAGTTTTTATAGAAGATTTTGGCGCTTTAGGATTAGTGAAAACAGTTATTAAATGTAAATATACTTTATAAATAGTTTAAAAAATTTTTGAAACCATTTTGAGTTGGATATTTTGACTTGATTGGTAATTGATGAATCAAAACGACGCCAGGAGGTTACAAATTTTGTCGGGGGCTCCTGAGACTCTATTGCAACTACAAAAAAATTTTTAACGCGAAGCAAAACATTTAACATTATATTTCATAATTATTTCCCGTAAATTTGAGGTTTGGGGGTGTGCGATGGACTTTAAAACGACGCTAGGGCGTTACAAATGTTTTCAGGTATTTTTGGGACTCTAAACTAACGGTAGAAAAAATATCATCATGAAGCAAAACATTTAACACTATATTTCATAATGATTTTCTATTAATTTGTGATATAGGGGTGGCTGGTGGTCTTAAAACGATGCTTGGGGGTTGTTGATTTTTTGGGGTGTTTCTAAAACTTTAAACTAACTGTAGAGAAAATATCATCGCGAGGGAAAACGTTTAACACTATATTTTGTAATTATTTCCCATGGATTTGAGGGCCTCCGCGATGGTCTTAGAAACGACGCCAAGGAGATTTAAATAATCAAATGTCTGAGAATAAATATAAATTACTAAACAACAAAAATACGACGGATATGATGATTACTAATATCAATTCAGTGTTAAACTGTTCTCGTTAATGTGACTTGATGAAGAACGAGCCTAAATCGATCTCTCCTTACAGATAACGTATAAGATAATCGATTTAATGGATGCAAGCGGCAAATAGAAGTACAAGAAGCTGTTTTTAAATATCCTATGGCCACAAAAGCGCATATGAATTTACTGGCATAAATCGCAGGGAGTTATTCTGCCTTTTTTCCTATACCCATATATACGCCATTTTTATTTATCGTTTATTGATTCCATTTTTGCATAGAATATAGAATATAAAATTAAACAGACGCTGATAGTAACGCGAGACGCGCCATATGTAGGTGTGAATATATCCTGAAGACGCCCCCTGCGGGCAATTTACTGGATTTATGATTTAACGCCTGTCTCTCAAAGCCGCTGAAGCCAAAGCTACTGCGCACAGTGCAATCGAAATAAATGGCAGTTGATGGAAAACGTGATCCAGTGCCAATAAAATATTTTTTACACTACATTTTTTCATCAACTAGCCTCAATCTCAATTAAACCGTACCATCTTAAAATATTTATAGTGAGTTTCTAGAACCCTACAAAACATATCCTAAGCAAAATTTATCTAAACCTCACAGTTTTCGAAATACACACTGTCAAAAACATTAGTTGACACCGTTGTACAAAATTCATATATTGCCTCAACATCTCCGAAAAAATTCTTCATAACCACCCCCGAATCATGCTAAATTATGGCAATCCAAGAAACTGGTTCTCACACGGCTCACGCACATTTCCGGTGAGTGCGTGGAAATAAAATAGAGCTCGAAGCGTCCGATTACGATGTTCTCTCGCACACGAGTGCCAACACGACTGTCGCCGGAAATAGCCGGAGGCATCGACCCCCTCGACAAACAAGCGTGATGATCACGCGATCATTCCTGGTTTTTGCGATTCATCTCGACAATATCAGCAGTCGACTTGATCATCATCATCACTAGCATCATCATCATTATCATCATCACCATTATCATCACCATCATTAGTATTAAGGGTGGCTATATCGAGTTTTTTTGTATAGGCTGCAGAGTTGGGACGTCATGATGCAGCGGTTGCCAAATGAGTCATGATGTCGATGCTCCCTCTACGTGACCTTGACGAGGCCTTGCGAGGTCGGCGACATGATGAACATCAGCGACTCTATGCTAGTCGTCGCCAATAGACGTTCAGTTGTTGTTTTAACAAGCTTGTAATTATTTTTCGCCGTAGAAATTCATTCGTGGTCGCAAACAATCCCATTTCAAGTTTAATTATCCGGCGAGTAAATGCGCCACCAGATAAAAAGCTTTTGCATCACGCCACGCAGGGCACGCAACGTCTTCTCTGCACCATCTCCTTCCTATAATCATCCCCACAATGATACTCTGCGATATAATAATAATCGTGAAGTATATAACGACCACGTTGCACTAATGGTCGGCGTAGGCCTCGACTTCCTTAGCTCCTGCGGCCCAGGATCCATCAAAGCTTTCGTCTCTTCTTTTATTCCCCTTTCACTTTCCGGCCAGAGGCTTTGAAACCCGTGAAATATCGTCCTCTGATTATGGGGTGTTGTGGGTAGGACTCTGCCTTACAAGACGCGCCTATAAAGTGCTCAGAAACAGAGCGATGATTTTTTTTTTTCGTTGGTTTTGTTGGACAATTCGGGCTTTTTGCCTACACTTCGGCCTCCATTGCGACCTTGACGGCTGTATACATAGGATGTTACTGCATTGCGTGAGACGTCGCGTGAAATTGAAAAACATTAAATATTAAATTGGAGAAACACATTAATCGCCATATGCAATTGTTTTTTTTTTTATGGAGAATCTGAGAAAATTAATTTTTTTGCGAAATTCATTCTTTAGGCCATCAAGGTCGTGCTGGCGTGAGGGCCAACTAATCAGAAACCAATAAAAATTTATATATCAATTCCAAATTATGACTTTGATCGATCAGTAAAATTTTGAAGGGATTTGTCGGCTGTAAATGGCGGAATTAATTCGTAAATACTTTAAAAAAAAATTGTTTGAGCTCGCATGAATATTCAAATCTTTGCTGAAATATTTTAATCATGAAATTTAACTGTAAAAATTGTTAATTTCCTTCCGTCGGCCAATGTTAAAAGTTAGAAAACTTATACGCCAGTACAACCTTAACTCGTCTCAAAATATTTCATTCTTAATTTTTGAAAAAAAAAAAAAAAAAAAAAAATTTTCTTACAATTAAAAATCAAGCAATGCTTGAATTTTTCTGTTTCATTACTATTCCTTGATGTGAATATTTTTTTCCGTGGAATAATAATGTACATCTGTTATCCCTGTGATTAAATGAAGCAAAGGATTCTCATGATTCGTGTAGCGGAATCGAAATTTGTTCTCTCTGCGTTTTATTAGACCCTTTGCGATTTTATCGTTGCGTAATTCACGGTCCCGGCGTCTTGGTGCGTCGATAATCGATACTCGCGTGCCGTCGTCTCGAGCTGAGAGTATATTCCTACGTCTGCAGCAATGCGCGTTATACACCTTTATCGGGACCCATGATCGTGTGGCAGGCAAATGCAAGGACGTGGGGCCAACGCCCACTTTCTTTATTGCACCACTGCCAATTCCGCCAATAGATAAACCTAATAACGCTGTTATTTAACGGACATTACTCGACAAATAGTGGAAATATCCATAAAAGTGATCTTCTAGTGAAAAATAATGCTGCGAGGAAAAAAAAATGAAAATTAAGACTTCAGTGGAATGTATTATTGTAAATATCTCAGTAAATATAAACATTACGAAAATTTCGCACTTAATCTTTTTTGTACCCGAGAAAATTCCCTACAAAAACGTTCTCAAAAAAAAAACTATATATATGCAGTTCTTGAGATATTTTTAATACATTAGTTAAAATTAGTTTTAACTCATCTTAACATTTTTCCAAATATCTTTGAAACTATTAGAGTTGAAAAAATTGGTATAGAAATCATTTTTGTAGCCCGTGAAATTCTCTAAAAAAAACCATATTGAACTATTAACTTGTATCTCTAATATTTTTCCAGATATTTGCACATAACTTTCGTATATACGTTATATCTCCTCCACTCGATCCCCTTTCCTTAAATCTTCGTGTTCCTTACACTTGGATGTACCTTCTAGGAATTCAATTCCCAAGATTTCTGCACGACTAGTCGCCATGATGAAACTACCAGAACGTGATCACCCAAAACTATCAGATTTGTACAAAATAAATCCATAAAAAACAAAAAACAGTAAAATCGATCAACCAATTTAAAAATTTTCATCAGCAATAAATGTATAAAAAGACGACAACTATTCTATGCAGTATTTCGAAAAAAATGGCCTACAAGCCGAGCCCCCCCAAGGTGCAAAAATCTTGGCGCAGTCCCTTTGGCAGCAGGACTTCTTCTGCTCGTCATCGTCGAGACGCATTGCCTCTACTCATACCATGTAAATATTTTTCTGTGCATGCAAAACGAGCACTTGGCAAGGAGTTGTAATTCATCTAGTGGAGAATAGCTTGCACTGGAATTTTTTTTTCTACCCCATCAAGCATTTCTTTATCTCACATATTCAGACAAAATTCTTGGCGCATTCCTCGCACTCTTGATTGACCTATCACACACGTGTTTTGCTATTAATAGCCAATGTCGTTAGGTGGGAAATGGGCAAAAAACTTGGCCGTGGATTGCAAATTGTCCAGGTGCACATTTGTTTTTGCGAGAAGATATGATAGCCACAGGGCGACACGACGATCCGAGGCGTTTTCTGCATTTGCATGAGAATTTACTCACGAGCGAGCGTACAATTCACTGGTCTTTACGACCTTTTAAATATAACTCTTTCATGAAGAACCCTATCTTGTACTGGGAGGGGGCTTAATCACCATGAATGACCAACCATAACGACTTCATTCGGCCATGAAGATGAACAACGTTAGCAGTAATAATGTTTCTCTGCCATTAATTGCCCAGCCGCCAGCATCTTGCAAATATCTTTGATCTGCCTTCATCACCTAAAAGTCGCCGTATATCACTCGCGTTTCAGCTATATAATAAAAATTATTGCTTATCACGCAGTGGCAATTTGAATGTATACTCCAAGTTATAGATATGTCAAAATCACAGAGAATATTAATTTTATATCAGAGTTGAAAATTTTTTTTCCTAAAAAATATTAAGGTTGTACGGATGTGTAAATTTTTATTTTTTTGTCGTGTAACAGCAACTAAATAAAATTAAGAAATTTATATATATTTTTTATCAACGGACGAAATTCATTCAATTTCATGATTAAAATTTTTCAACATAGATTTGAATATTCATACGAATTGGAATAATTTTTTTCTCAAGTATAAGTCGCTATATCATGCATTTCCTTTATTATTAATCAAGAAAAAAAAGTTAAATACGAATAAACTGTTTTGCAATTAATATTATGAATTCTTTATATATCAAATATTATCATACTCGTTTTTTATTAAATTGCGGCTAGTAGAAGTATTTTTATTTTTAATTAAAAGTGCATCCATTGATCAGACAGTGCTATAAGGGCCTGTGTATTTTATTCAATGTTTACAAATTAATTTCTTCACTCACAGGCAACAAATCTTTTTAAAAAAATTTTACTGATCGATCAAAGGCATAATTTGAAATTAATGTACAAATTTTCATCGATTTAGTGCTTCACCCTCACGCCAATACAACCTTAAATAGTTTTCTCTAACATAAAAGACATTAAAATTCAGAACAAACACAAAATTTAAATAAATAAAAATAATAAACTGCATAAAAACGTGTATTTATTGGAGAAAACCCGTATTACCGAACGATTTCATAAAACCCACATGTCTGAAGCTTGTAAGAAGCAAAAAAAAATGCCTACAACTTGCAGAAACACAGTGCCTAAGTAATTAAAACAAGGCCACTCCTCTTTAGGAATGACTTGGAAGATGTGGCATTGGTGTAGAGCAAGCTAGAGACCATTTTCGCTGGCTGTTCGTTCACCCGACCTTCGCAAGGTCACAGGCATCGAGGAGGGAAAAAAAATTGAAACGACGTGGTGAGGTGGTAAGAAGAGGAGCAGAGGGAGTAGTCTAATCAACGCCTCGCGTCATGCTCGAGGGAACACGCAGGAAGAGAAACTAAGAAGTCGCGTGTATGTACTTTGAAACAACAGAGAAAGAGAGGACATGGGACATAGTTTACAAACAAACGATCGAGCATCAAAACAATATCTATAAATAAAATCACTGAATAAAAATCCTGATTTTTTTAATGATTATGAAAATGTTCTCGTTGCGTCGTGGATTACGTGGGATCCAGTGAAACCCGTTCTTGTATTAGACCTTTTACCAAGCAGACTCCTGGTTGTCTCCCTCCACAATATTGTAAGTGAACGTGTGTCGCCCGTGCGTGTCGTGCGTGGGGTTAAAAATAACACCTTGCTGGATATTTATAGCTATCGGTGTGCTAGAGGCAACGAACTACGTGCAGATCGCTCGAGTACACGAGCTGGAAAAAATACGATAAGCAGAAGATGCACAAGTAGGATGAGAGGAAAGTACGAGTAAGCGCACACCAAGATACTCTGCTCGTCGTTTGTATCCTCGATTTACTTCCGTGCGAGATTATTTTCAGATATATCTGCCACACTACGTAGGTTAATTGTTACGATTTCTCACAGAAAAATGGCTGATTGTTGAAACTAATGCTTCTAGATTGGAAATTTTTTTTAAGCTACGCGTTTTATTGCAGAATATTTTATTAGTACCTATATACTTTTATATATATCTTTTATGCAAGAATAATTGAACACTACATTAATTTCAGGAATTAAACAAAAAAAAACCTAACCAATATAAGTTGCGTATATAAGATCCTCAATAAATTTCTACAAATATTCTTCACATCATTTTCAAACAAAGCCGTTGACGTATAGCAATAAAAGTCACAAAAATCAAAATTTTACAGCACGACGAATTTTTCTTCCAAAACTTAACAACTACAGAATGGTGAAAATTTTGTCACGATTATAAAAAGCAATAATAGTCATCAATAAATCATCATATTGTCTTGTTCCTAAAGTAATAAATCTAAAAATAGCCTCTAAACAACAACAGGCTATCTGAAAATATTTATACTGGCGAAGCCGCACAGTAGTCCCTCAAGGCTGCAATAAAATGGGAAAAATAACTTTTTTATGATTGTACGATCGTAAAGAATATTTCTTCGCACAATAAACCTCAAGAGCTATTCGACAAATCACCTGGAATTGATCTTGTCATAGTGGCAGTTACAACAGCGCGAGGGTCATGGGCCGCTAGACCAAGATGTAATGCGCGAAAAGACCACGATGACTGGCACAAGGTGGAGAGAGGGTTGTGTATTATATTAGACGAGCGGGTGCATTGCGCCCAGAGCAAGGTGGCCTTGACGTAGGCCGCCCGGAGAGGGCAAGGACGACCGCCAGAGGCAACTTTTCTTTTTCCACTTCTTTTCTCATTGCTCTGCAACCGCGCCCATCTTGCTTCTATTCGTCTACTACTTCCTCGCTTCTCCATTTGCATACACAGCTACAAAACTTCCTGGAAAAACCTCCCCAAAGTTTACTCCATAATTACTCGCAATCTCTAACTCATCATTGCTAACCTTTCTTTTGATTGTAATTGGAAAAAGCAGAAAAAAGAATCAAGTAAAACTCTTCTATGATAGAATTATTCTTTTTAGTTTGTTAAATTACCAACTAATTTCATACTTCAACTGTTTTGTATGTTTCATGTATTAACAGGATAATTAAAACAACAGTTAGAAAATTCTTGAAACTGTTTAAGATATAACAGTTGATATGAAAAACCTTTGAAAAAAATTAGGAATCGTCATCTATAAGCAAGCATATTTTCAAAAAACTTATTAAAAAGTTTTCAAGATATATATATATTTTTTTTATTAGATATAAGGAATTTGATGGTGATAAAATATCCTACTAGATAATGAAGAAAAAAAATCTTCGCCATTTCATCGAATCGTCGACTTGGCGACCAAAAAAAAGGTCCTAAAAATTCCATTCAAAGACAAAGATCTTTGTAGACCATGGCTGAAGAATAATTCATGACAAAGACAGCGGATAATCGAACGGTGGATTGTCAAGCGATTCACGTAGATGATAGCACCCTTCATTGAATTTTCCAAGGGATGGCGCGACAACAGCAAGTAGCTGACAGCACAGACTCTTCTCTTGTCCATTGATGCAGCCGTGACGTTGCTAGGCATCATTGGAATGTAGAAAAAATTTTTGCTTGAATATTGACACAGGACGTCGTAACTCGCAATGACAAACAGTGGACCTGAAGCATTTTTTGACGCAATGCACCAGGATATGCTTGAGAGCCACACCTCGAGAGCGCAAACTGTCAAGAGAAGTAAACAAAAATTTTTCCAGAAGTGCTTCACCAAAGTAATGTATATACTTGTCACTTTACTGAGACATTGATTTTTATCAATGGCTTTTGCCATATTTCCACTTTCCTGTGACTTTATGCATTGAGTGTCATGTATTCTTGTAGATTCTTTACATTCCACAATGTCATTGCTTCTTGTAATTGCTCATTCAGTCGTTTTTTTAAATACTTCAAGTGTTTTACTCACGCGTACTGCACACATCTATACATGAAATCACTGAAAATACCGTTTAAAAAGCTATTTAAACTCCAAAATTATAATAAATTTCTCAGGGAGTTTTTTCTAATAATAATTACCTGATCAGAAAAATTATATCACTTTCATAAAAAAAAACTTAGTACTATGCATACTCGATATCGTGAATTTACAGAAAATTTTGTAATTTTGAATTTATGCTGTTCTATAAATATACGCATATAAAATTATAGAGAATTTATGGATCCTTAACAGAAACTACTAAATCATAAATATTACAAAAAAAAAAAAAAAACATTTTAACATACGAAAGGAGAAAAAATTGTTTTGTGTTGCCTCTAGTACTACGAACTATTAAAAACGTTTGGAGAACCAATAACACTCGCTTTTAAATAAATTCCCTCAATCTTCGGCAATAAATACCAAGCATTTCAGTAGAAAAAAAAGGATACCAACTGTGATTGTGATGATTCTCGAAAATTGTCGGTAAACGAAAGAAACCATGAAGTAAACTAGTTCCTTGCGGTTATTAGATTTTTTCCAAAGCCCTCCAGGGCCACGACCATCACCATATTTCGACAGGCAATCAAAGACTTGATTCTCAACGCTCGAGTGAGCATTAAAAACGAAAAAAATATATATATCCCACTGGCAGGCGAACTTGTTTTTACTCTTTTTTTCCCTGTGCATCATCAGTGAATCGTAGTAAAAACTTGCAGATGACTTTAGTGCTCATGTTTGAATGACGACACACATGAAATGCGTGGAAGGAGCGTGAATAATTTTTCCCCGAGCATTGTGAATGTGTTCTGCCAGCCCTGCAAAAGTGCTCTGCCAGTGAATTTATTATTAATGTGACGATAAGATCGTTGGGCATTACGTGAAAGATGCACGCTCGTCAAGATCTCGGGTATAACAGGCTTCGTGCCAACGATGGCTCCTCATCTATCTCCTTAGACATGCCAACCATCACAGAGATTCTCAACTATTCCATCATTTTCCAATTGCACCTCTACACTAACAAAATCGCCTTCTAGTAAAAACTTAAAAATATTAACTTGCAAAATCTTTACACGGTCAACTGAGCTTAACATAAATTCAATAACAATTAAATCAACCACCTTTTCCGTCTACTGTATAACAGACGTAAGTTCTTAATTGCAAGATAGGCACTTTTTATCCCAAGCTAAATAAATCAAATAACTTTTTCCCCGTCTAAGCAGCGCCCGAAGATGCGTTCTAAATTGCATTCCTCTACCTTTAATTTAAAGCTGAGCTGAGGTCAATCGGTTAATTAGTTCTTGAGCAATCACGCCCACCATTTGTCAGGCATTATTTTTAAACCGAAATAAGAAATTCCCTAGCAACTATTTCATTGAGAAAAATCCTATCACAATAATCATTCAAGATACTATATACTTTCAGAACCAACATACAATAATCAAATTCAGCTTTTAGCTCATCCAAAACGTTTGAGCGCTTATATGAAAGATGTGAGCCTTTTTATTGCTCGGGGAGAAAAGTTTCTGCATTGATTTTCATTTCCCGAGAATGTCCAAGGAGCACGTCCGACTAATGCATATGACGGATGTCCCGCTTGAGTACTGGAGATGGCAATCACCATCTTTGGCATTCCCATCGCAGTTTCCTGTCAGTACGATCGAGTGCTGCACGTGTTTATGTCCGTCAAGCAGATCTTCAATCCTTCCCAGGCTGACCCAGTCGGATTGTCGGCCACGGACAGGTCTTATGTCACGCTGCGGTGGTTTATGCCATCAGGAACTCTGACCTTGGATGGATTCGACGGAAATTGATCTAACAAATGTTCGTGAGGCTGGATGAAACTATTTTACTGCTAACTAGCTCGCAAATCACACGATTCGTTATTGCGAGTGAGACGGATATTGCAACCAGAAACATTCGTTTCTGGTTGCTCAAAATTCTTGCATAACCCGGCCCAGAAGTAGTTGTTTTCTAGACGCAGTTGGACAGGTCCTAGATCCATCAGCCGTCGGATAATCTGATGATAGTCCAGCACGGGTGATTCCAAGTTGGCATCACCACCTTGTGCAGTAGTTCATGAAGCTGGCCATGTTGTTTTTCACGAAAATAAATATTATCTATTGAGTGAAAAAAATCATTTGGTTTTTAGAAATGCTTCTTCGCAGTAAACAATATTAGTCGAGATGGGTTTATCAATTTGAGCGCTTATGAGCTTCGAGTTCAAGCGATCGTTACATTGCGACGCTTGGTCTAAAGGTTGTGAGAGCGCTTGAGGGCGATGTACCGGGGCTAAAACAGTTTCAGACAGAATCTGTCTGAATGAACCGGCGTTTCGTTCGATTTAGGATGTAAAAATATCCAGTCAATAACTTGCACTCGATAATTAAGGCCATTGAACCACCAAAAAATTATTGGGCAATAAAACTTTAACTGTAAGTATCTTTCTCCAGTTAATTGATAGTATTTTACTCGAACTTTTTTGCTAGGGAATTTCTTCAGCAATAAAAATAGTTTTACCTAAGATTTTAACTTTTTCTATAGTAATTTTCAACACTTATTGTCCAAATAGACTTGAGAATTTTTATGTCAAGTGTTTCGATCTCTGGAGCACGTTCGTCGCATCCCCAATTGTTGTGCGACGTTCCAAAGCCGAAATTAACTAATTTTGTGGCTTCTATCAGCCTGGACAAGTCATACACTACAAGTGATGTGAAAAACGTGATCGAGAGCTGAAAATACACGGAAAAAATGAAAATTTGATAAGTCAATTAATCATTAAGAGATTTTTATAAAAGAATTTTTACTCATTTAAAAAATAAGCTTGTAAAAGATTCTTCAACACCCCAAAATTCTTCAGATGTCTACCTTTCAACTAATCTCTAGTTAGTCTCAAGAATCCCTCAAAAAGTGCAAAAAAACGCCCTCAATTCACCAAAACAACCTTGAAATTTACTTCATAGCATTTTATCTTAGTCTTTTAACCCTTCGAAAAATTCTCTTTGAAAAAAACACCACGAGAAATCTTAGAACGCATAAATAATAATTTCAAAAGTCAAAAAAAATTTTTTTCAAGTCGACCAAAGAATTTTACAATCTTCATCAGCGGACATAAATGGAGTCTAGCGGCAAAAGTAGGGGAAAAGAAGGGGGTAAAAATGTGCAACAAGAGTGGTATTCGTACTCGAGGAGGAGTTGGCCTCGGCAATATTTTCCATGCCTTAAAGTGGGCAATTTCGCGTCTACCTAAGGGCCCGTACTTTGCTTAATTTATACTAAAGCCGTGTGGAGCGTGTTCTTGGAAGGGCCAGGCTATTTTTGGGAGGCAGCATGATGCCTCGTGACTGAGATCACGTCTCGCGGCTGGTCAAGAAACTCTGCAGGAATTTATTTTTTGTTTTGTTTAATTTTCTTTTTTATTCACTGCATTTTATCAACGACAAATTTTGTTCTACAGCCCGTCTCTCAGACATCAGAATCACTTAGAGTGTCAAGCTGCTATCTGACAAGAACGATCGACACGAGAGTGGGCAAACCTCGGCCTCTACGCCGTCATAACGTACAAGCTAATGCTCCTAATGTCTATAATCTCGAATCATCTGCATCTACGTTAATTCTATAGCCCTGTAAACTCCACCTCAAAATTTTTTTTCTTCAATTAAATCATTGCAGGCACTTATATAATGAAATTTTAATGAATATTAACATTTGAAAAAAATCAAAAATCGATTTTTTTCAAGCACCTTTTCATTGTATAAAAATGTTGGAAAAGTTTTTCAACTAGGTACTTATAACTATTTATAGTAGTTAATTCGATTTTTTTTGTAACTAAAAAAATCCACTCAAATTTTAATGAAAAAATTGTTTTAACTTCTAAAAAAATTTCAAGTTTTCAATATTATTGAAACAAAATTTCGAAAAAAAAAAAAATTTTTTTTTCAGCGTGAATTTTTAAAATTAACGATGAATGATAAATTAATTTTTTTATGAGCGCTGAGAGAATAAGTTGTGGCTTTTATAAGTGTGTGAGAAAATTGGATATGTTCATTTGGCCGAGACGACAGATTTATCGCATTCTGGTTTTACAAGTTGCAATTTTTTTAAAACACTTTCGTGGCCAGTTAATTGCCGAATTAATTCTCCATCTCGCTGAAAATTATTAGGAAGATATTTTTTTAATCAATATATTGCATCAATAAGTCAAAGAGTATAATTTTCATGATCATTTAAAATATATATTGTTTGATTGAAAAAAAAAAAAAATATATACTTTTAATAACAAAAAAACTTCATGTACGGTAAAAGCAAAAAATAAATCTTTTTTCGTTGTTAAATTAATTTTTTCCGACGCTTTAATGCGATTGAAATAAACTTAATTAATTATTATATATGTATAAATGTGTGGATAAGCACGTGAAAGATTGGACAGTGACTACGCGCAGTAAGACCGCAAAATTGAAATAGCCGAGGTATACAACCGTTACATGGGTTATTAACTGCTCTATCAGGGAAGCGTCATGAGGATTTTCTTCTATGAGTCGCCAGTGCGCCACGAGACTTCCGGTAATTCAACGAGTCAAGTGTCCAGAACAAGTAGTAGAGTCGACGGATTTTACTACCGAGTCAAGACGTCTTTTACACCCATCTCAGCACGGCAACACGAGGAGTTAATCTAAAAGCCGATGGCTTTTCGCTATATTTGTCTACCAAGCATTACCAATGAGTCAATTTCCAAGAGGCAACATGAATTATAATCAAGCCACAAACTTTCCATTACTATGCTAATATTTTCAAAAATATCAGCGAAAAAAATAATTTTTTTCAGCTTTCTCTTTTCAAAGAAATCGCCTCAAAATATATAAGTAGCTTCTACAAATTTTTGAAAACTTTAACTGTAAAGAAAGATGTAAAATTTTTAGGTAATTAATGAGAAAATGATGAAAAATTGAAATGATAAAAAACTATGAGAAAATTTTAAAATTGGTAATTCAATTTATACAACACTGAATAAAAAAATGCCATTCGGCAGCCGAAATGAACGGATGGCCGAATGGTCGAGGCTTGAAACTATTAGGACCGACAAATTTAAATGTATTTTCTTACACTAAATGTAAATAATCGACCTGCTTAATCCTTATAGACTGATTTTTCCCGCGGTGATATTAAAAAATGCCATTCGGCACGTCAGAAGGTCAAAATTCACCAAAAATGCCTATTTCTTCGTGTTTTCTCCCCCTGGATGACCTCGCCCGATTGAAAGGATGTGCCTAGCGTATTAAGGAGGTAAAAAGACATCGAATGGCGTATAAAAAACCAAAATCCATCAATATCTTATCATTGAAAGGCACGTGGAAAAGTCAAAATCCCCCAAAAATGACGATTTCTTCGTGATATCTTTCCTGGATGACCTAGCCCGATTGAAAGGATGTTCCTAGCGTTTTAATCACATCAAAATACATCGAATGATGTATAGAAATTATAAAACGATTATTGTCTCCCATTGAAAGGCACGTCGAAAGGTCAAAATCCCTCAAAAATGACGATTTCTTCGTGTTTTCTCCCCCTGGATGACCTCGCCCGATTGAAAGGATGTGCCTAGCGTATTAAGGAGGTAAAAAGACATCGAATGGCGTATAAAAAACCAAAATCCATCAATATCTTCTTATTGAAAGGCAAGTGGAAAGGTCCAAATCCCTCAAAAATGACGATTTCTTCGTGTTTTCTCCCCCTGGATGACCTCGCCCGATTGAAAGGATGTGCCTAGCGTATTAAGGAGGTAAAAAGACATCGAATGGCGTATAAAAAACCAAAATCCATCAATATCTTCTTATTGAAAGGCAAGTGGAAAGGTCCAAATCCATCAAAAATGACGATTTCTTCGAGTTTTCTCCCCCTGGATGACCTCGCCCGATTGAACGGATGTGCCTAGTATATTAAGGAGGTAAAAATACATCGAATGGCGTATAAAAAACCAAAATCCATCAATATCGTCTCATTGAAAGGCACGTGGAAAAGTATTGAAAGGCAAGTGGAAAGGTCCAAATCCCTCAAAAATGACGATTTCTTCGTGTTTTCTCCCCCTGGATGACCTCGCCCGATTGAAAGGATGTGCCTAGTATATTAAGGAGGTAAAAATACATCGAATGGCGTATAAAAAACCAAAATCCATCAATATCGTCTCATTGAAAGGCACGTGGAAAAGTCAAAATCCCCCAAAAATGACGATTTCTTCGTGATATCTTTCCTGGATGACCTAGCCCGATTGAAAGGATGTTCCTAGCGTTTTAATCAGATCAAAATACATCGAATGATGTATAGAAATTATAAAAAAAAAATTAGAGAGTGTCACCGAACACTCGGTAGGAACGAAGTTCCTTTCGCAGTATTTTGATCAAAATACATCGAATGATGTATAGAAATTATAAAAAAAAAATTAGAGAGTGTCACCGAACACTCGGTAGGAACGAAGTTCCTTTCGCAGTATTTATTTTGTTTATAAATAATTATATCAGTGCACTGCTGTACGACACGGAACAGCTGACGCAGATGCAATATATATATGTATATATAATGCTGTTGTATTTATTTTGTTTATAAATAATTATATCAGTGCACTGCTGTACGACACGGAACAGCTGACGCAGATGCAATATATATATGTATATATAATGCTGTGTCTATAGTGTGTACGCACTAAAAGCTACGTTCACGGAGAGTCGACGGCGCGCCGTGAACTTAGACGGCGCGAGCTTATTGGCTGCCGTGAGCCAATAAGCGTGCGCCTATGTTTGGGAATTGACCAATCACATACGCGCTATAGCAACCTCGATTATTCCTCGATTATGAGGTGACGGAAATATCTTTTACACTTTTTTTCGCCTAGCCCCCATCCGCAAACCCAACCGTGCGATAAGGAACTTCGTTCCAAAAATCCCTCAAAAATGACGATTTCTTCGTGTTTTCTCCCCCTGGATGACCTCGCCCGATTGAAAGGATGTGCCTAGCGTATTAAGGAGGTAAAAAGATTATCTTCTTATTGAAAGGCAAGTGGAAAGGTCCAAATCCCTCAAAAATGACGATTTCTTCGTGTTTTCTCCCCCTGGATGACCTCGCCCGATTGAAAGAATGTGCCTAGTATATTAAGGAGGTAAAAATACATCGAATGGCGTATAAAAAACCAAAATCCATTTTTCTCCCCCTGGATGACCTCGCCCGATTGAAAGAATGTGCCTAGTATATTAAGGAGGTAAAAATACATCGAATGGCGTATAAAAAACCAAAATCCATCAATATCGTCTCATTGAAAGGCACGTGGAAAGGTCCAAATCCACCAAAAATGACGATTTCTTCGTGATATCTTTCCTGGATGACCTAGCCCGATTGAAAGGATGTTCCTAGCGTATTAAGGAGGTAAAAAGACATCGAATGGCGTATAATGACGATTTCTTCGTGATATCTTTCCTGGATGACCTAGCCCGATTGAAAGGATGTTCCTAGCGTATTAAGGAGGTAAAAAGACATCGAATGGCGTATAAAAAACCACAATCCATCAATATCTTCTCATTGAAAGGCAAGTGGAAAGGTCCAAATCCACCAAAAATGACGATTTCTTCGTGATATCTTTCCTGGATGACCTAGCCCGATTGAAAGGATGTTCCTAGCGTTTTAATCAGATCAAAATACATCGAATGATGTATAGAAATTATAAAACGATTATTGTCTCCCATTGAAAGGCACGTCGAAAGGGGAAAATCCCTCAAAAATGACGATTTCTTCGTGATATCTTTCTTGGATGACCTAGCCCGATTGAAAGGATGTTCCTAGCGTTTTAATCAGATCAAAATACATCGAATGATGTATAGAAATTATAAAACGATTATTGTCTCCCATTGAAAGGCACGTCGAAAGGTCAAAATCCCTCAAAAATGACGATTTCTTCGTGTTTTCTCCCCCTGGATGACCTCACCCGATTGAAAGGATGTGCCTAGCGTATTAAGGAGGTAAAAAGACATCGAATGGCGTATAAAAAACCAAAATCCATCAATATCTTCTCATTGAAAGGCACGTGGAAAAGTCAAAATCCCCCAAAAATGACGATTTCTTCGTGATATCCTACTTGGATGACCTAGCCCGATTGAAAGGATGTGCCTAGTGTATTGAGGAGGTAGAAAGACATCGAATGACCTATAAAACTAATAAAAAAACTGTAACTAATAAAAAACTAGAACATGATAATTTGGTAATTTTCTTCCTAACGAAGAGCTTCAAAAAATACCACGAAATTCTCCAGAATAAAATTTTTCTGACAACCCCTACAAATTCGAAGATAAACTTAAAGTATATAAAAAAAATCAAAATTCATTTTTTCAATTAACATAATAGCATATTATCAAAAAAAAACTGCTATAGAAAAACAGAATTATTTTCTTCTTCTATTTTTTATCACAGAATTTCAAATAAAAAACCACCCCTATCTGCACATCAACAGAAAAAAAACCTGATAATTTAATTACGTTCACGATGGAGAACGTTCAATTTATGAAATAAAATCGTAGCAGACTCGTTTTATCCACCACTACGAGATCGTATCGTCATCTTGCAAGATCGCAAGAGGAATGTCTGGTGCCAGGGCGTCGCGGCGCCACCATGGACCATCCTCCGTCGTACTTCACTCCCTCAAGGCAACTCAGGGAGGCAATCTGACTTCAACGGTGGTAATTGAAATCGTAAACACCGTCCGGTAATCGGCTATTGAGTTTATGCAGCGAAAGAGTAATAAGACACACCCTGACCATCTCCTTGCTTCAGAGCGCCATTAAAAATTTCCAACAAATAAAAAATAGTATAAAAAAAATACCACCACCATTTCCAACTAAACGCATTTATAGAAAAATGTTAAAAGACGTTATTTAAAATAAAACTTTTTTCAAGTGTCAAAACCACCATATTTCCTGCAATTTTCCAACAGCAACTATAGATGCATTATAATGACATTCGAAAATTGGCTATTTATGCAGAAAAAAATATACTCCGACACACCCTGATTATCTTCAATCTTTCCCCCCACCTCAGGCTATACCAGAGCCACCTAAAAAAAATCATCTCCCTCATAATTCCCTCAAAAGCGACCGCATCCGAGCGCTCCAAGTCACGTCGAGCAACATCACGACTCGCAAAACCATCCTTTAAATCACCTCGAGTGTTGTATAGTCATCCAAACTCTCCAAAATTCACTTAAACAGACTATAACATGAATTTCAAGCCCGTAGGTAACAGATATCCTGGCAAATCTCACGCAGAAATCGCAACAAATGATCCTCGAATGGGTTTACATGGTTTTTCAGTGTAAAAAAATGTCTAGAAAAAAAAAAAGGAATTTGACTCACCCTTTAGCTGGGTCGTCTCAATGGCGAACATGTTGAGTGCCAAAAGCTGGAGCAAGCGAGTTCCAGGCAGTGGAAGCGGTGAGTGCTGTAGTAAAGCTCGAAATTCGCGCAGCATCTGGATCCCAGCTTCCTGGAACGTCTCCATTCTGAAAAAGAAAAAAAATTATAATTAATATTTTTCCCAGGCGACAAATTTATTTAATTTCCATTTTTTTTTTTTTTGTAGCTGTATAGTAGAGTTTAAAGGGGTCCTGGGAGAAACATAAAAAAAAATCTTGGTTGCATGACACTTGTCCAACAAGGTTGCTCCATTTGCTGGGCGTATATAATAACGTCTGGAAGGCTCCAAGTGCATTACCAAACGAGTTATTCTGCGCCAGGGCGCAGCTTGACACTCTTGGCAGGTGCGGAACCTTCCCGTATTATCTTATTGGCTCAGGAATACGTTTGAATGCTTATTTTATAGTTCTAAGTCGACGTCGAATAAGCATGGAACATATATCCAATTTCCATCTTGTCTCAATCTCAGGCTAGCCTAGTCGTATCATAAAAATAACCCGCTTTTTATCGCACCAATGCTCAGATGGAAAAAAAAAAAAAAACAAACAAAAACTTAATATTTTTTTCATATCCCAACAAAGTGTTGACTATTTGTAATCCGACAGTTAAAAAAATAAAAATAAAAAAAATACTGTTGGGTATGGTGAGGCACATCAGGGTGATGATGATCTACGTGGTTTATTTGTGAAGAAATAAAGTGGCTCGTGACCAGCGTAACGCCTATCTCCAGTAGCTGCATCTTGCTCTGGTGCCCCGTGTGAAGAGTCTTGGCTTGGCTTAGGCACAAAACGTCGGATTGGCTCGATCTATAACTCTCGTAGCTGGTTGCAATTAGGATAACGGCTGCTAATATTGCCTTATACATTATTGCCCAGGTATGCATAGCACTGAGAATCCCTATATTATCCAGTGAGTCCCAGCGTGCGTCTGTTTTTCAAGGCTTGTGCCATGCAGTAGTTGAGTCTACGAGTTTTTCTCATGTTAATGCACACCGATCTCACGCCGCTACCTACTTCTATTAGTGTCCACCAACTATAAATGTGCACATTACGGATATTCAACTTATCGACCGAGCAAACGAGCTACTCATTGCTTTAATTTAAAGGTAGAATATTTTTTTTATCTTTTAGAAAAATGAAAATAATAATTTTTCAGCGTGATAAATTTTTTTTTCAACCAAAAATGAGTTGTTTCAATCGAATGTGGAGAGATTTTCATCAGGCAACTTCAGAGAGGGTGGAAAAAATTGGCGTTTTCCCTGTTGAAAGCTAAATCGGAATAGATCTACTGTGATTTGCCCGTGTGGATAACGAGCACGATGGAGTCACGTTGCGCCGCAGCGGAACGAATGATAAAGGAAGACGCGCCGCGGCGGCTCCAGGACCCCTCTATCTCCACGCGTTATTCCCGTAAACACGAAGGCTATCTTCCCACAGCCCCAAGTGCATATACAGTGAGCAGTGGCAAATTTACGGGACGTCTCACTTGTGATCCACTCGCGCTCAGTGCAATCTCGAGAATTCGTGATGCAACCCCCGGGCTGCCGAGATTGTTTACTAATCTGTCAGGCGTGTGTTGAAGGCTTTATAAGTCGATCGAGGGGCGCTGAGTTGATATGCATTTCTCTAGCTCCTACTGTATCATCTAGAACACGGAATCCTGTACCGCGACTGCTCAAATATCAATTCTTAAAAGCCTATAGGTACACAAGTTGTCGACTATTTCCAATAAACTTAAAATACATACAAAAAGTCACGGAGACAGAATGTATGTTGAATATAAACAATTTCCACTCGTCGAAATAATTCTTGGACTGCATAGCCTAGTATGGCTTTTTCCTTCACCAAGAGAATACACGGATTTTTTTTTTTTTTTGCAAAAAGCAAATATCCATATATCCGTGCAGGACATTCAATTGGGTGCACACGACTATGTTTTCTTACTGACCGTGATTGGTCGCTCGATGTGTCCAAGTGCCGTTACATCTACCGTGGTATCGTGCCGAAGGACTTTTGATCGGCCGCCAAATGGTCGTTTTACCGCGGTGGGAACCTCAGATAGAAGTGTAAAGTTCCTTAATGGAATCCCGGCTTTACTGGGACGCTATTAAATTCTTTTTCGACACACTGCGCACATTGTATCGCTCCACGACCATTCTTGCTTGCTGTTAATTATTGTCTTCCTTCATTAATTGCTTATCGAGACTAATTCGATTGCAATCCCACGGTACGGCATCAATAAATAAATTCACAATAAGTATTTCAAACAATAAACTTAATTAAAATGAAGAAAAAAATTTTTTTAATTAAAAAAATGTTTTGAACTATTTTCAACGAAGAATCTTGTCCCATCAAGTATTTTTATTGCTCTAGCAATCGATCAAGATTCATATTCACTTATAGGTGTAATAAAATCACCTAATTGCCAGCAGGGGGCTCATATAAACCGGGCATTAACGGTCGTTATCAAATCCAGGAAATGCAACAACAAACCGGGTGCTTGTTAAGCCAGTAATTAGCTGTAACTTCTCAAGCAACAAACAAGACGTAAAATCAGAGGTATAAGTTTGATCTAACGTGTGAGTATATGCCTATAAGGAAATAAAAAACCTCGAAAACAAAAATTTTCATTTCAAACATATATCCTAGAGAAATTTTCCAGCTTTATAGTCAAGCCCATAATCTCCGTGTATTAGAAACTTTGATAATTCCAAAACTAGTGAAATCTTTTGTCTAGAATAGCGCTTGCTCCTGTATCGTCGTTAGAACTTCCATTCAAGAGCTCTTTCACTTGGCGGAAGTTGGATGAATAGCACGCTGTTTGCCATTTGCAGCTTTGCGCGCGCGCCAACACACACACTATACGTGATAACTTTATTTTCACGCCTTCCTCGTGGCGTACATTATAAGAGGTGAACGCACTTCCCCGTGAGAACTATATAAGCAAAGGGGCAAACGGAGAATCCATGAGATGGAAGATTTTATTTGCGCAAGTTGAAGGGTTGCACCTGAGGCTACGAGTTCGACGACGTGAATCGATGACATGATGGAATTATTTGACGAGGAAAGCTTCCCATTCTGTTATAATCACAACTCGAAGATACACGAGATATTTTAACAAACCCTTGAAATAATCTACAATAAAAGTTCCAAGCGGAAATGGGCCAACTGCTATCATATTTAAAAAAAAAATATTGAAAATCAAGCGGCACTAATCATCGAAGGATAAAATCGGCAAATTTGTAAAGGATTAGATTAAGACTTTGAAAATTTACCGATAGCTTTTTTATAGCCCTTGGAAAGGACTTAAAAAAAAAATTCCCTGAGTAAATATTACCAAAGGTGGAGAAATTTGATAAAATTGAGCGACACGTAGTTTTCTAACGAAGCAAACTCTATAGGCAAGTTGAAGCAACCTATTAACCGCCAAAAATAGACAAGTCTTCTATTACTCAAGGGCATAACGGTCGCGACACGCTGCAGATTGGTAAGGATAAAAGAGCCGAGTATATACGATGAGCAAAAACAGGTGATCCCCGCGGCGTGGCACCCGGAGATAGTGGCGCACATTCATCGACATTGGGTGTCTGTGACTAACAAGTTTGCACTTTAACGGATAACGGGGCCGTAAGATATACCTCGTGTTCATAGATCATGGGGCTTGACCCATGGATTGCGTGGGCTGGGCAACCATAACTGTGCCACGATTCTTAACGCATTACCACGGGCATTGGGTTTCCACATCTGCTGACCTTATCTACTGCCATATCGCATCGTTAATCATTTATTAACACTCTAAATTCGAAAAATTAGTTACAAAAAAAGACAAAAAAACTTATCCCTCATAAAAAAATCTAATGTGTAACGAAAATTGAAGCCACGATTCAAATGTTACTTCATATTAATATTTTTGAAAAAGTTTCAGTTTTAAATTCAATTCTTGATGACCGTTAAAAAATTCTAAAAATGTTTAAAAAACCAATTACAACTATTTTGTGGAGCGTTCTCTCAACGCGTGGAAAAAATTTTGAGGGTTTAAATAATTCAAATAATTATTCGCGGCCTCCTGAGCCCATCCACAAGACGTGGATCTACTAGACTAGTTATAGAAACATTTTAAAACCATTTTTAACTGATCCACGCGCTGTGGCACGCCGTATCAACGCGTGGAAAAAAATTGTATATGTTAAAATAATTAATTCAAATAATTATTCGCGGACTGTTGAGACCATCCACAGGATATCGAATCATTAAACTAGCTAGAGATATACTTCCAAAACCCCGTTGTATACTATCATCGAATCTGATCGCCGAAAAATGGGCTACAGCTATGGCATGTAGCTCAGTTTATTAATAAATTATATCAACTGAATATATGTACATTATCTTCTATAAAAAAAAATTCGTAAATTTTTTTCAAAAACGAAAATCGACATTCTATTACCAGAAGGGCAAAAAGAAACACGAATATTAATCGAAAAAACTCTAAATTTGTATGCAATCGAGCCGCCTTTACGGATCATTTATTAAATAATGATTTTTTAGCGTCACGGCAGTTTGTGACGTGTTTATTTTTCCAAAGGATCGTGATTTTTTCCGCAGAAACGTGCGGAATATCGAGGGGAACTTGAACGACACGATGGACATATAGGCGTGGACCATGAGACTTGTTTTATTCTCAATACAGCAGCTCATTCGCGTGTGAAGAGAATTGCCGTCATGTTTTTTGCTCAAATACTGCACACAGAGGAGACAACACGCGACTCATCGATGCTTTATTGCACCGCGAAAAGGCTGCGCCTCTTGTCAGTATAAATTTTCTCCGTGTGCTCTCTCTGCCAACTCTTCTCTTTATCGCCATACAAAAAATACTGTGGGATTTTTTTATTGAATATTCCCCCCCAGAGGTTTTACCCAACTCTCGAGGATAATTTATCAAGCTAAATGCCGGTGCAAGACGTCAATTACTTCGCAATTCTATTGAATTATTAAAATTAAATCCTTTGATTTTTTTTTTAATTCTAATTTCATTGTTTTTACATGTTTTACCAAAAAAAAAACCTATTTTAACTCAAATATATCATCTTATTTTTGAAAATAATTATTTTTTCTTTGAAAATATCCGATAAAAAATTTATATTTTACATATTACATAAGAAGAAAGTAAAACAAAACAAAAATTAATTAAATTAACAGTAAAAAGTGGACAAAAAAAAATAATAAATATATAATTGCATACATATTTGCCTATACAAAATTTTATACATGCATATCAGCATGAATTGCTAAAGGAATTAAGATTTCCCGTGAGGTTTTTAAAAAACTGTCAGGTTTACGAGCACCTTCATTAATCTTCATGGCCACTAATATTCACAGCGAGGCCCCGTAAATAATAGTAAGCAAAATCCGCATTATTCATCGGTCAGTATATTTTTAGAATTTTTCTTCGAGCCCTATATATATAAAAAAAACTCATAAAAAAAACCTAAGTATAAACCAGCACTTAAAACACCAATGAAGTGAAATAAAAAATAATTCTTGTATCAATCGCGATCATTGGCGCAAATTGCCGCGCAAAAGATGATCTGCGCTTTACGACGACGACGACGAGGATCAGACACGTCGCGAAAGAATCGCTTAGATCGAATGCAAATGGCTTAAAGGCACGGAGAAATGTATGCTTACGCACGCGCCATCTCTCTCTTGGCGCCAATATCATGACCAGACGATAGACCAATCTTATTCTTTCATTTTTTATATTTAATTATCACCTTCTTTCAGCGCAACGTAGACTATCAGCCAATACAATTAATACTCTCCCCTGCGCGCGCCACCAACGACTATACTATTTTGAGAGACCACTTATCGCGCCAACTTTGTCACTTTAATCGTAGCTAATGCATCAACAGATAATCCCGCGTCGGATAAAGTTTTATTGCTATTTTTCTCTGCCAACTCGCTACCCCGCGCACCACTTCACCATAAATACCAATAATATTATAGAGCCAAGCTGAGAGAGAAATGCGAGCAGATTATATCCACATGACAATTTATCGAAACGACTTGACAACTCATTAAATTCCTGCAGAGTAATAGAAATATCAATGCATGTTTTTTTTTTATTTCAAGCCTGATTACGTTGCTTTGGTTTTATTAGAAATATCTTCTGAGGAAATTTTTTTTTAAAGTGATACAAAAGTAAATTCATGGCAAATTTTTTCGAAAACTTACAAGGATTTTTTGTTTTTTAGATTATGCGTCGTTTATGTCAAAGGGTCGTATATGCTTCAAATGTTTCCAAACAATGGAGCTAAATTTAATTCATATTAATGAAGAAATAGGTGTTAGAAGTTTTTTTTTTTGTCAAAAAATTTCCAGGGCCAAATTTACATAATCATGTCTTGAAAATTATGCTGTTTTTGTATGATAACTCGGCAAATATACATGATATTTGATAATAAAATTTCGAAATAATTTTTTTTTTATTCCCCTTTGTTTTTAAGAAAATTTAAATTTTTAAAAATTCATATTTTGTAAAATATTTCGAAAACAAAGCAAAATTTAGTAAAAATTTATTCTACATTTTTTGTAAAGAATTTTATTTTCAAATAACATTTTTCGTTATTTCACTTATTTACTGAGTTATCGGCGAAACATTAAGGAAAAACGCTCTTCTAGAATTACGATAGATTGGAATAAATTTTTGAAAAAAAATCAAATCATATTTTTTTGCTATAATACTTTGAAAAGTATCGGCAAATTTAAAAAATTTTAAAACTCATCACAATTTGAAAATAACTAAAAAAAAAAAAAACATGTGGAACACTCTGACAAACCTCACAATCATCAAAGTCAATTTTCCAACCCTCTATTCTCTTTTTATATATCGTGAATATTATCGAAACTCGTGAACCAAAAGTAAAGTAAACCCTATAACCCCTAATTATCTCATTAACGCGCGCAAGAAAACAAGCAGCACCTAGATCGCAGACACACGTTCTTTACAACCAGAATAAATTACGTGTGGTTCACATGGTTGCCTTACGTCCTTGCCAGCAATGTGCAGTGCATAACTGGCCCATAATGACCCATTAATCTCTAGGGCATTGATATCATGCTCCGATAGGCAAACAGCTCGTAAACACATGCGTTATAAAGGACATTAAAGACATCGTCGTCGTGTCTCAGACACAAGTCTCTGAAAGAATCGTTCAATCAATAACCATATCCAAAGCCAATGAACTAAGCGACATAAATAATTCCTCCCCCTCCTTTAACCCTCTATACAATTATCCACCCCCTGCCATCCCAGCTCACTTCACAAGCCCTACAATTACCTTCAAATCGTCGCCATACATCATGAACTTTCTTTCCACTCGGTCCACTCGTAATTCGCGACTCAAAACCCGTGATTATCAATCGACTAATTATTGAAAAAATCCCATCAGTCAGTCTGATACACCCTCAACCTGCTCCGAGCCTTGAAAAAAATTTAGGAAGCCTGATAAAATGATGCAAAAAAATGTTCTATACGTTTATTTTGTTTTTAAAAGAATTTTTGGTTTTTAGAACCCCAAAAAAAAATAATCAATGAATTTTTTCAATGCCGCTCTCGATTAATAAATATCAAATGGTGTGTATATTCAACGTGGGAGTTGTTATTTTTTTTTTACGATTTTTTTCCCAGCAATAAATTGTCCATCGAGCCTATGATTCGACGTTTCTCGCCAATAAATCGAGACAGTCGACATCGGAATGTCCTGTGGCATGAGCAGTGGCAGTGAAAAGAATCCTCGAGGAATGAGACAGCGGCAAAATCATGGCACAGAAGGAGACACAATGGCTAATCGACGACATCGGCCACCGACGCGTGCAATCCGCAATCCAGTGCGCCTCGGATTTAATCTGACGAGGCAGAGAGGACGCGTCCAAGGGTGTCCTTGATACTCTGGGGTAAATGACCAAAGAGATATCCCATGCAGGCAATGTAGTCAGTTTTGGAACGTCTTTTTATTTTTATTTTTATTTCACGAGGATAAGTCAAATTGACCGAGGTAATGAGACGAATCTACGCGCGTCCTGCGCCTACGGCACTGCCCCAGGACTATACCGGTATTGCTGAATCCCAATTAAAGATTGAGAAAATCTACAACTTCCTGCCGACAGAGTTACTGTTGTCTTTCCGGTGATACTCAGAGACCTCACTGAATATTTGCTTGATGAAACGAACACGAGAGTTGCTGTGTATAATTTAACACAACTAACAAAATTTATAAATTTTTAGAAAATCAGATCTCTTCCCAGCTATATTACCATTCAAACTGTATAATAATGACTAAAGATCTCTTACAACTGATGAAATTGGAAAAAAAAGAAAAATAAATATTTTTTCAATGAAATTTGAGTGAAAAAAAATTTCTACACTTCTAAAAAACGATCTTCACTGCTTTTTTAATTTAAAAACCTATGGCAAAATCATGAAATACTAGTTTAAACAAATTTCGAGGATGAAAATTGATGAGTAGAGAATTTAGTCTGAATAGATCGGAGTATCTCCTGATAACAATGCCTTTTTTTCATCACAACCACCGTGAGCCTACCTGGAAAAATGATTCACCACGAATTACTCGAGAAATGGCGCGTAGAGGACACCCGGTATGCAGAATGCAATAGCTGGAATCGTGGGGGCCGGCTGATGGTGGTCAGTGGCGCCACGCAATTGTCAATTAAGATTTTTACCGCCGTGCAAGAAAACACGAGGCACCAACAGGACGCAGGCTCTGGCCTCCACAAGACACATAGTCTCGGGATACATTTCATTATGATTATGTGTGCAATGGATTGCTAATCGCAGTACCACTCGTACTCACCATGAGCTTGAACTTCTTTCTCAAGCCCACCAACTCGTTTATTTCCATCTCGCCGTCTCATTTTGCTCCTCGGCCTCACTTAGACCCATTAGGCTTATTAGTCCGCACATAAAAAGGCTCGGAAGAGCCAAAAAAAAGCGAGGAAACCGAGAAGAAATTCTCATACGCCAGTTGAATGTCAGTTTTCATTTTCCATGATAAATTAAAGTCACTTTCCAGCCAGTAATTTTTTTAGTCACAACTTTCCAATTTTTTTCAATCGCAAAATTGTTTTTCCATTCAATTGACAATCCTATTTAATGCTCGACCATAATTGGTTTTTTTTTTGCAGGCATTGAACGTGGAATTTACGAAAAAAAAAATTTTTTTTTTTGATGAATCTAACTGTTTAATCGACAATTTACTTTGTTTGTAAATTTTTTTTTTGATAGAGTGAGTAATTATTGACAGTTGGAAGATCCGGAAACTATCGAGAAAAATATCGTCAAGTAAGGTCAAGGTCAATGTTCTTTGCTGTAACTTCCGAACGATGCTCTAATTGTACGATGCCAACTCGTAATTGGTTGAAACGACTGTGCGGATATGATTCAGCCGAGGAGTGTACAGCGAAAGCGCGATTACTTGGCGTGGTTATTATGGCAGGTGGATGAGTGCTACGAAAGAAGGAAGAAGAAAAAAAAGCTCGCGAGAAAGAGATCTAAAGATGATTCGGAGAAGTCTTTCATGTGAATTCACAGAATCACGTCAACATATCCTACGTCAATTATTAAAATCGTTCAAAATTTTTCCCGTCTACTCTACAACGAGACTCTCGGGTTGGTCGTTCAAGGTTCCAAGAACACACAGGAATGACCTGAGTCCAAGGTTGGCTAAAGCGTGCCCATGATTTCCGCAAACACGACCATGTCGTACATTCCGCCACGACTGTAACCACAGCCCTTAGTCAACAAAGCCGGAGAAAATTGATCAATAAGTTATTTAACGTCACTGCAAAAGCTAGAAAAAAATGACCACAACGATTTAACGAATTTAATATCAACAACCATTACCAAAAAATAAATTTCAACTGCAATACAATATTTAAAAATTGATACTCAAGGGAAAAAAACTTTCAACGATGTCCAACCAACCTTTTAAATTATAAATCAACTCAACAAACTGCAGTGCAATAATAAATCTATCCATTGACTCTTTTAGATTTTCCGACACCTAGAAACTTTGATTATTTATGTGATTTACTGAGCAAATTTTCTTCACAAACCATCTGGGAACTTGTTTGAAAAGTTTGTCAAGCCTGAGCCAAGGTCATAATCAAGCCACAACGAAAACTCGGTCGGAAATTGCACGTCAAATAAGCTCTAACGTAGTCGTTAGCGCAAAATTCTATGAGGAATAATCTTGTTACAACTAATTCAAACAACTCTGGCAGCATGGACAAAATATTTTCATAAATGTTCTATCAACTGTAAATTAACTTATGGACAATAAGATCTACCGTCAACGTGGTTTTGCCGCTTTGGTTCAAAGCGAAAAATTATTACCAACATCGTCCTTATACTTGGTGGAGACCGTAAAATACTCGTATACTCGTGTCTTCGTGTCTTCTTCACACGTTAATTTTACTTTGGTGCTCTTCGTTTCACACTGTTGAAGGCAAGAAAATCCTCAAGGATTCCCGGAACGTCAATAAAATCACACCAACTTTTCGCGCCTCCTCATCCTTGACTCTTTACACCTACCTACTACTTAATAATTATCGCGAGGAATAAAACACCACACGATAAGTTTCCATGCCGAAGGCCAAGGACCTATAATTGTCCGCAACCAGCTAAATCTATCTACTTTTCACAATCCGGGGGAAAAAATTAAATATTTTCTTGAGAAAAAAAAAAAACACAAATTCAATATTCGATAATAAATTTCAAAGTATGAAATTTATATTTATAAACTAATTTAAAAATTGGCCCTCATTGAGGAATTAAATGACTCACCCAATTTTGTTGATCAGTTTGCCATGAACATGAAGATAAGACGTAACAAAGCGTTTGTTCACCTTTAAAATAAAAAGAGTAAATATAGTAGTACAAACACATAATCAGCAACAATATAAATAATGAAGAATACATAATTCATAGTAGTACCTCGACGCTGCTTAGTTGAGCGAGTTCCTCCAGGTCGCTGGAAACAAATTTAGCCTCACTGGCAGTAGATGTAGTGCGTCGCATCCTCCTTCCTCCAGGATGAACCCAGATTTCCCTTCGCAATCCGCCTGCTACATTGTTTGCACCTTCCTTCTCTTTCATTCGCGCCCTTTCCTTCCACTCTCGTTCCTCCTTTCGTTTCCGCTCCGTCGACACATACTGAATAAACGTTTCAGTTTTATTCATTTACATATAAATCCAGTATGTTAAGCAATTCAGGCTACTGAACTCGCAATTTCATCGTGCATTCATTTATTCCACTATAACTAAGTCGATTGAAAAGCTCGGTGAACAGCGTGCTGACTAAACTAAATCCACTATATAAACCTTCTTTTACATTATTATCAATAGAAATGAAGGAAAAAAAGAAGCTTTCAGCTGAAAATTATGTGGATACATTTCTAAAGCTTCACGCCAAGTTCTTAAAATTACTTACATAATGTAGATACTGGCGGCCATAATAATAATTATCAAGTATTAGTATTGGATTGAGTATAATTAGTTGGATATTTTTCATGTTTTTATTACATACCTTTTTTCGATTTTCATCAAACAGGGCGATTAAACTCTCGCGTGCTGAATGAAAAGGATTTGAAGCCATTAATGATCTCATATAATAGTATACAGCGTCCAATTTCCGCCTCTGAAATGTCAAAACCGTGAATTAATCAAATGGAGAAAACAGATAGTAACCTCTGGAACTCAAGAAGAATATTTAAATAAAATTTTAATTAAATAAAAACTTATATAAGTACAATTAAAAATGTGGATAAGTAGTGTTATTTTCTTTTAAAAATCTTGGAAGTACGCGGTAATATTAGATTTGTGATAGGGATCTTTTTTGTAGATCATTTCAAGAGCTACAAAAAAGTTCATGTGCTAATTTTCTTCAAAATTTCTTTGTTAAAAGCTTTTTTTGCCAATAATTTTTGTTAAGTAGTTGATAAACAATAAAAAAAAATCCAATTGTCCCGAATCCACCGATATATTTTTCTTTTGTAATTTAAAGTAAAATTTAATAACTGAAAAACTCACCGCATAATGAGCCAACAGAGCTAACTGGTTGTAGGGTCGACCATTTTTCGGATTAATCTGTTGAGCCTTTAAATACCATCTGAAATAAACGATAAAAACAAAAATTATTGTCTAGATTTTCTAGTTAAACTCTTTCAAAATACTTACTGCCTCGATTTTCCATAATTTGTCGACTCGTTTGCCTGCTCTTTATACCTTGCCAGATCACCAAGAAACAGATAAATTTTTTGCGCACTAATAAGTGCCAATCCAACGAACCCCAGTCCCTTGGGTGGCGCAGCCGATGAAACGAAAACATCGAGTTTAAACTTGTAAGTATTCTCCAGTACATTCAATAAATTCTCAAAATAAATCGTGCCGTCATCGATAATTTTCAGCATAATTCGCTTGCACAACTCTCTGCCTTCCGGGCCCTCTCTTGCCATCACCTTCCGCAACATTTCAATAATATTATAAAACAAAATCTTCCAAAAATGCTGCTCCACATTCTCCGCTTGACAAAATTTCATGTCTGTCTCGAGTAAATTTTGCAGACTCTGTTGCAACGAGTGTCGAAGAAACGTCACACGATCCCAATTGGCGGTGAGGCCACCGGATGCTAATAGTCCCTGAAGCTCACGATCCATCGTCTCAATTCCCATCAGCAAACATGCATTCTTTGCAAATCTCAAACTCTCTGACGACGGATCATACCAAGCTGGCCGGGTGCTGGTCATCTGCTCGGCAATAAACGGCACGCCATCGGCAAGGAGGCTCTGCGCAAAGGCTGTGGGGCCACGGTAACCCGCAGTCATATTTTCCGCCACGGCACGACCAACCGCCGGCACAACAATCGGTTTGTGCGGGTTATTCGGATCATAAAGTGTCTTGGGTCGCGGTGGTGAAGGCCGTGTCTCAACCTTGACTGCGGCTGCAGCGTCTGGCAAGACTAAAACCCCCGGAGTCACGACCCCAGGCCGTGGCGACACAGTATGGCCATTCTCATCTCCCGAAATACGTCCACCCGTGCGCCAATTTTCCTCCATATCCGCGCGCTTAAACTCCTCCCTTCGAAATCGCTCCTTGCTGCACTCACGGCTGATAATCCGCCGCTCAAAGCGTGCATTTCGTTGATTACTATCATTTTCCCGATTGTGCTTATTATTCTTGCGCTCCTGGCTATTCTCGCGCCTATCCCGGCTGTGGCTGCGGTCACCGCGGCGCCGATCACGCCGGCGTTTCTTCCCTGAGCTGCAGGGATTGACCTCACGCGCACTCAGAGCCGAGGAATTGCGACTCAGCTCAAGACCAAGCTTTTCCGACAGCTCAACCTCTTCACTCCAGTCCAGCGTATCCGACGGCACATCCGTGAGCGAATCAAAGGCAGGCGGGGCGTTGATACGCGCTGACCAGACGCGTTTAGTGTTTCCCGGCGAGGCCGGCGGCGGCATTAGTACACTGTCCACGCGGCTCAGACTTTCCATACTCGTGCACATGGTGCTGTTACTTCCGCGCCGCTCAAGAGCACGCAACTCTTGGCTTGGTGTGTGCGAGCGTGAGCTGGGCGCGGACAAACCGTCGGGCGTGCCGGGTCGCAGAACTGTTGCTTCGAGCTCCTCAGGCCGGAATCTCCCGCGACCGCGGCTCTTCGGTACAGTATTAGTCCAAACAGGCGGCAGACTAACTGGATAGTAGCTCGGTGTGTCCCAATCTCCGTTGTTCACCGGTTCCAGGCCATTTTCAGCCAGGTATTTCCGTTGCAATCGCGGCGGCAACGATTCAATTTTCAATGCGTTCACTTTTGGCCGCCGACCCGACGGTGGCTTGCGTGGGAATTTGTCAAAACGCTCAGGCTCGACGCTCCGAGTGTCGCGGGTACGATGAGACTCATTTGTCGCAGCGTTTGGAGGCTCTGAGCCCTGGCGCACACCTCTGCGGCTATCGTCGCGGCGTGGAGCTGTATTCCGCGGAGAATTCGATCGGTACTCATCTTCTGGACGGCCTTTACGGCCGTAACGCTTTGTGTTTTCCTTTCGAGACGTGTCGCTTCCTCCTCCGCGACGGCCAGGTCGATTGTCACGTCGGGGCTCATTCCGAGATCGGTTTGATTGGGTTTCCCACTCGCGATCACGCTCCCAAGACTGAGGTGACTGTGAAGCGTCGATTGGGCGCGTGATCAATGACTTCTTGATGTCGTTCGAGTACCTCGTTTCAGTCTCGACTGGGCCCTGAATTTTTTTAGGCACGTACAGCGCCTGTTCAGGCTTCTTGTTGCGCTTGCGAGCTTCCTCGTTGTTTTCTTTTATACTGCTGGTACTTTGAGTGCTTCGAGGCTCGCAGTATGTTATATGCACATCGTTGAGTTTGTCGGCCAGTGAGGAATTTCCCTGCAAGGCTGTGGATTGTCGATCGGGTGTATTTACGTTATTGAAGTTTGCTGGTTTCAGTCGGTCCTGGACGGATGACCTTGGCTGTGACTGATGGTGCTCGTAGTCTTCCTGTTGCCGGCCTGTTTTTTTCAAGGGACCGCTTCCTGGCGTGTAAATCGCCTGCGGACCTCGAGGCCCTGAGCCTCCTCGGCGTCCTCCCATAAAGTCGTGATAATTATTTGTATCTGAAAAGTAATTTTTTAATGAATTCCTCATCGATACACGTGAAATTTAGGATAAAAATGAGGTATTGTTTAGGGTATTTTAAGGAATATTGAGGAGATTTACGTGGAGTTGATGATGAACCGAGTGGAAGGTGAACATTTTTAGGATATTTTCCTTTGCAAATGTTTCAAACTCTGGGTCAGGATGCGGGTTTCGGGATTGGGCGGTTTTTTGAGTATGAAAATAACCTTTTTTTGAGGTTATTTAGATGTTTGTTTTCGTTAAATACACTTTTTTCACAATGCATACGCAAAATTTGAAGGTTACCACAGTCGCGTTGAGGTTATGTACGTTTGTGAACGTATAAAATCAGGTTTTTTTATATTGTCGCGTAATTTTCGAAATATTTCAAGAATTTTTAGAGAATAATTTACCACAAAACTAACTAATTTTGGTCTATTTTGTTCACAATCTACCTTGCGAAATTCTTGTCCACTTTCTGCGTCCTTTGTCGGCGTTCAGACAAAGGGGCCCGGCGAGTTTTTACCAAATACTCATTTCTACCAGACTAATTTCTACCAACGTAATTTGTACCTAGCAATTTCTTACCGTGGCAATACTGGGTAATGTTTAGTGTATACCGGAAACTATTTCTACGTCAGCGTAATCTCGTCAAGATAAAATATTGCATCAAACTAATATATACCATATGTAATATATATCAATGTGTTTTTTCAACTGCCTGAAAATTCATTTGTTGTGTTTTCTACCAATTAGTCATCTTTACCGAGAGGATAATTTACATTGCATGATTTCTATCTGGGTTTTTTTAGCCCGGCAGGGCCGTATGTACCAGGTGGATTCTCTAGCAAACTCAAACTATACCAGGTAATTTTGTGCCAGGCGCAATTTGTATCAAATTTTTTCTACACCCAAAGACTAGTATACCAAAAAATTTTTCTAACAAAGTATTATTGTTCCCAAGACTAATTTCTACCGTTTCCAGGCGCAATTTGTATCAAATTTTTTCTACACCCAAAGACTAGTATACCAAAAAATTTTTCTAACAAAGTATTATTGTTCCCAAGACTAATTTCTACCGTTTGTTGGATTATTACTAACGCAATATATTCTTCACAAATTAAATATAAGTCAAGCAATTTTTTACCAGGACTATTTTCTATCAAGCATAGCTTTTACCAAACCTATTTTCTATTAATTCTATTATGTGTGAGGGATGTTTTGTCCCAGATGTTTTCTCTACCAGGGTGAATTTATATCAGTCGCACATTTCTACTCTGTCAATAGTTTGCCTGACATATTTTGTATGTGTGAGGGATGTTTTGTCCCAGATGTTTTCTCTACCAGGGTGAATTTATATCAGTCGCACATTTCTACTCTGTCAATAGTTTGCCTGACATATTTTGTCCGTCGGTTAAGAAGAAATTTTTGTTGGTTAGAAGGATATTGCGTTTAGTTAGTGGAAGTTTCTTCCGTCTGGCGGCTCTAGTAGTACTTATATTTTGTCCGTCGGTTAAGAAGAAATTTTTGTTGGTTAGAAGGATATTGCGTTTAGTTAGTGGAAGTTTCTTCCGTCTGGCGGCTCTAGTAGTACTGCTCGCAAGTTAAATTCAGAGATAATGTTATTTTGTTTTTTTCCAAATTTCTCGAAAATGATGGATAATATAAAAAAAAAATATTTACATTTAAAATCTAATAACATTTTTTATAGTTTTATATTTTAGTGGAAGTTTCTTCCGTCTGGCGGCTCTAGTAGTACTGCTCGCAAGTTAAATTCAGAGATAATGTTATTTTGTTTTTTTCCAAATTTCTCGAAAATGAAGGATAATATAAAAAAAAAATATTTACATTTAAATTCTAATAACATTTTTTATAGTTTTATATTTTTTATAGTTATTGCGAAAAAACTGAAATCCTAATATATTTTATAGCATATTAAAATTACCACGTTATGAAATTTTTGTTGGTTAGAAGGATATTGCGTTTAGTTAGTGGAAGTTTCTTCCGTCTGGCGGCTCTAGTAGTACTGCTCGCAAGTTAAATTCAAAGATAATGTTATTTTGTTTTTTTCCAAATTTCTCGAAAATGAAGGATAATATAAAAAAAAACTATTTACATTTAAAATCTAATAACATTTTTTATAGTTTTATATTTTTTATAGTTATTGCGAAAAAACTGAAATCCTAATATATTTTATAGCATATTAAAATTACCACGTTAAATTAATCACGCAGACATGTTATATATATAATATTATGTTAAATTTTTTATTGTCGTGAATTTTTTATTTTCGTAAAATTGCTCCCGAAAAGTAGGGAGCAAAAACCCTATTTTCTCTCGCTACGACGAAAAATAGTATGTTTACCTCGGGATGCAAAGAGGTTATTTTGACCGTGAATTCCTGCCCTCGCCTTATATAATAACCCCTTTTCCTCCCTTGGTGAACAATGTACTATTCTATGCTGGATATATATATATATATATATATCTGTGTATAATTTATATTTAATAGCGGTTTATGACTTTGTTTTGCTAGAGAATCCACCTGGTACATACGGCCCTGCCGGGCTAAAAAAACCCAGATAGAAATCATGCAATGTAAATTATCCTCTCGGTAAAGATGACTAATTAGTAGAAAACACAACAAATGAATTTTCAGGCAGTTGAAAAAACACATTGATATATATTACATATGGTATATATTAGTTTGATGCAATATTTTATCTTGACGAGATTACGCTGACGTAGAAATAGTTTCCGGTATACACTAAACATTACCCAGTATTGCCACGGTAAGAAATTGCTAGGTACAAATTACGTTGGTAGAAATTAGTCTGGTAGAAATGAGTATTTGGTAAAAACTCGCCGGGCCCCTTTGTCTGAACGCCCCTTTGTCGTGGTTTGCCATAATGACTAGTTCGTCAACTCGCCGTTTGGCAGCTCTACCGCACCCCGCGAAAAGATGGCGTCAATTTGAAATTATATAAAAATAAATACCTACAAAAAAAAATAAATATAAAAATTTAATATAAACTATTCATTCAATTTTCGCTTCAAATAAATAAATAAAAATAAATTTTAATATTCGTAAAATACATAAATGAAATGTTTTCAAACGTCTAACTCATAAATAATTAATGTTAATAAAAAAAGTTTATGGTCTACAAGCGGCCATTTATTTATTATCAGCGTTTAGATATATTAAAATTATATTCCAAAGATTAGTGAAACACACCTACACAAGTTTACACTCGCTGGATTTCAAAGAGCTTCACATCCGTGTCATACCAAATGGGTGGTTCGACATTTCTCAGGTAAATCACACCCCACATGTACGTGCGAAACCAGGCGGTTGTACCAGCATTTGCCTGATACCTTCGAATGAGAATGGGATGGGGCACGGGCAGGAGGCCGACTAGAGTGCCGTGCTGTAGGAATTTCAAGATCTCACTTTCGTCAGTCAATCCTCTGGAAAATGAAACGAAAAAAAAAATTGGATTACAAAAAAATTCGTCACACGATATTGTTTTCAAAACTTACTTGTCAATGCAAATCTTCTCGACCTGCGGCACAAGGACTTGCAACAATCGCATGATTGTCTGCAAGGGGAGTTTAGTTTTCCATTGATGGACCCAGTCCGCGGATGGGACCCACTGCTTGCTCGCGGCGAGCTGCTCATTCGTCACTCGGATGCCTCCCTTCTGCAATATTTCCCAGTGTCGTCAAACAGTCAAAAAAATATTGAATCGACATTGAATAAAATTTACAAACCGGAATGATAGATTTTTTTGTCGTCTGCTGGCCGTCCGGATCATCCTGGCCATTAGCAGCAGCCTTGACATCAGCAGAAGGACTGAGCGGATGCGCCGACTCTTTTTCAGTCATTTTTTCAATACCAGGCGTCTCCAAGAGCGTGGCTTTGAGGGTTCCTGGCTCTGCAGGCTGCGCCGGGTGAGATCCCTCCATCGCAGCCTCACTAACGTTCTCCGTAGATGTGGTAGCAGGCACTGGGCGTCGTTGGCGCTTGCTCAGCGACTTGACAATGGTACTACAGTCGCTGGGCAGGTTGGCCAGCGCATGAAACACCTGGCGCTTGCGAATAATCGTGTAAACAAGGTTGCTGTTGCCGTCAAACTGATATTGGATAATGTTATTAAAAATTTCCAAGAGGAAAAACACTAAATGATGGTTGGTCGGCGCTGAAAACAGGAACCACGGCGTACTAAAAGCCTCAAGTAAATGCAGAAGCTTCGTGCTGGCGACCATTGACAGGGTTTTTAAGTATGGCGACACATTTACGAGAATTGTGAGCAGACAATCAAAGAGTGGCTGCAACCTCTGATGTCCCGTCGTGATGATTTTGTGGAAAACTGTCACGAGCAGATCCGCGTGGGTGCCCGTAAACACTGGAATGTCCATTGGGACCGTTGCGGTGTAGGGCTTGTTCAGTCGCACACCGAAATTCCGCTCTCCGCTCAACAACAACAGGATAAACACACCGATATGCATTAGTCCGACTCGAGCTGAAAAAAAAAAACAAGAATCTTCAATGGCTCTTCCCTATTTTGAAGGTGTTTTGAGGGCTCATACTCACACTGATCCGCTCTAGAGTCGTTCAAGTGGTACAAAATGGGCACGAGAACCTCGAGGACATCGGAACTCTTTAGTACGTAGTACAAAAACTTTTTATTATAGTCGCACATCTTCCAGAAGAATACGAGGAGCTCCTGATGAAAATGCACCTTTTTCGTAGAGTTAGGTAAGTACGTTTGGGTCAGAGGATTATTTAACAACCTCGTGATCCCCTTCAGGACAAATTGAAAATCTAAAAATTAATAAAATTCAAACTATTGCATTTTTTGCTCAGTTTCTTTCAAAACTCACCTTCGTCTCTGTGAATGCGGCTGAGATAATTAATAAACAAATTATCCCCAGCCATGCCAGACTCCTCGGAAGCGGCTGTGCCACCACTAGTGTCATGATCCAGAGTAACAATTAAAATCTGCAGAGCAACATCGACCAATGGCTCGAGTGAGTCCGTAAAAAGCAGATGATTGTAGGGGACGCCAAAGCCCACAGGATTGTACGCACATACTGTATTCAACAAGGATGTAAACATGGGCAACGCGTGTCGATTTTCCGCACCGGTCAGATGTTGAATCCATTTGTTGGGCACGAGAGCAAGGTCGCTGGGCGGATTGTACATGGTCTCACTGAAGCAGGTGAGTAAGAGCTTCAACAATTCGGTCCTGTTGGCATCGAGAATTGGATATCGCGGTGGCGAGTTGGCAAAACCAACACCGGCCTCCCAAATGTACTCGCAGCTGTCAATGGACTGTAATTCTTCGGCCTTATCGGGTCCAGACTTGCGCCCGGAGGCTACAGTAAAATCCGGACAAAAAAGAAGGTCGCAGAGTGCGTTGAGGAGCGAGTGTGCGAGCGGAACGCTCTCGTCGTCTTCCTCCTTGCCCGGCAGGCTCGACCAAAAGAATCCTTTCCAGTCCGAGTCTTCGAAAATGTACGGCAGGAGCCGCGTGAGCAGGCGACAACAGTTTAGCACGGTCATATGCTCGCGTTGCGTGCGACAGCTGTTGTCCACCGCCTTGACGAGCTTTTCTACAGCCTTGTAGCACAGCGTGGCCAAGTTTGACGGCGCCTCCTCTCGCAGGATGCGTATTTCGGACGCAGGAACCAGGGTAAAGATGTCTTGGACGCTGGAGACATTCTCTGACCAGAATTGGTCCCAGAAATTGTCGTCACTGGCATCGATAACCTGAAAAATCGAGTTATCGTTGGATTAAGAAGGCTATGGACGTCTTTGAAGAGGTTGCTTAAGGATTACCTGTGTTTTGGATGTCAGCTGGACAACGGCCTTTCGGAAATTCAACTTTGTATCCGCGTTTCCCATGTTAAACACGGATTTTTGGGGTTAGGGCTGACCTGCTGTACTTGGAGACGCACGAGTTGTTTTGTCAACTTTATTTAGGAGAATTAAAATGAGTTTTTAGGTTTGATTACGGTTATGGTTGACTGGGAAACAGTGTTTTGTGTTCACTCCGCGGCATATTGCTACCCCGATGCATGAATTCGCTCGATACCTCGCGAGTTTGACGTTTGGTGATGACGTCGAGGTGTACATTATTTAGAAAAAAAAAATTTTCCTCAGGCCTTAGGCTAGAATGAAGGCTGTACGGCCCTGAAAAGCGCCAGTTTAAATTTGTAAAGCGGAAGATCCTTATAAAACGTATTTATAACTTATATTGTGGTAAAAATCATTATTTATGTGCATAATCGCAATTACTTTCATCTTAAACTTATTTTTGTTCATCACAATTTTTTTCGGTCAAAAATAAACGTTCGCCTTGGACGTGGCTGTAGTGTGTGTGTCATGCAATTATGAGAAAAAACATACACACACACTCATAATCTCTACTCTTTTTATCATCACTCCCCATTGGTCAATTCAAAATTGTCGATAATTCCCCCTCTTCGCGCGTCTAGCGGAAATGTCAACGGATTTTATTCCCAACGGCGTATTGCAAGTACAGCATATATCCTCCGGTAGACACTTCAGTGAAGCCAGAAATATCTATTTCACTAATTCACTGGAATAATACAAATAAGTGAATTGTGTTGCCACAAAACAATGTGCATTTGGTATAAATTTGGTTACAAAAAACCCGACAATTATTCATCTGTGAATACATTTAGTGACGCGTCCTTTTCATAATTTTTCCAACTGGATTAATTATCATACAGTTTGACGATAATTTATTAAAATAATGTCTTCATCATTGTCCTTGTTGGCAACTCACGATGAGCTGGTGCGTTGCACAAGTGTCCTTGTCAACGGATCCTGCGAGGAAGGTAAGTAAATAAATCTAACCTCTAAAAGCGAGAATTATTTGTCACTCATTCACTCGAAAAGTAACTAAAATATTGTTCAATCTCTCGCAGAGTTTCTACAATTTGCGATACATCAAGAAGAGTTACGACAAAAATGGTTAGCATCCGTTCAAGAGTGCCAACGCCTGCACTCTGCATTGGAAAAGGCCGTTCACGAGTCAGCAGATCTCGACAGGAAGCTCAGCCATGCCCGGCGTCTACTGGACGAGGAAAAGCGTCGTCGGCGTGCGGCCGAGGACCAAAGCAATTCACTCGAGCGTCAAATAACCCTCGCTCGGGACCTTTTATTTAACGACGGTGGTCGCAACCTGAATGACGAGACGCGAGAAAAGCTGCAATTCCTCAACAACACCACGCTCAACGGACGATTCAGCTCTCATACAAAAGACCACGGCGACAAACTCAACACAATCACAGAGCTCGACTCGACCGGCTCAATTCTGAGTGATTTGAGCTGCTTCTCCAAGTCCGAGGACGATCTTGACGCGAGTGCACTGCTCAACCAGAACTTTAAGAAGCGCCAGTGGAAAGAGCACCGCCCTAGCGGTGAGTATTCTGCAAAAAAGCGTCGCAGTATCATCGAGAAAGTCGACCTGAACAACTCGGACCGAATAATTGCTACGACAACGGTGACACTGCCCAAGGACGGGCCGATAACCGCGTCCTCAGTGATCGAGGCAATTCCAGGAGATGAAAACGAAGATCCTCAGCCGCGGAAACGCCGCAAAAGTCATGAACGTACTCGTAAGACCAAAATAAATCCCGGAGAATTGACTCCGAAGCCTTCGGCGCCGCCGCTCGAGCGACATTCCGGCTCAGACTCGGATGGAATATTTAAACCGAGTCCAAACATCGGCGGTTACACGTTCAACACAAAGAGCGTTCGCTGCCACAGTTTTGTAGCCAAGTCCGTAATCAAACCCGAGACCTGTTCACCTTGTGGCAAGCGGATTCGCTTCGGAAAGTTGGCATTGAAGTGTCGAGATTGCCGTGCCGTGGCGCACAACGAGTGCAAGGATTTGGTGCCTCTACCCTGCGTTCCAGCTGGAAATACACCTACGCTGCGTGGTGTGTCGGGCACAATCGCCGACTACACGCCGATGATTCCCCCCATGGTACCCTCGCTCGTTGTGCACTGTATCAACGAGGTCGAGCTGCGCGGCATGGCCGAACAGGGTCTTTACCGCGTCAACGGCGGCTCAGCCGAGGTCAAGTGTCTGAAAGAAAAGTTCCTCAAGGGCAAGGGTGTGCCCAATTTGTCAGAAGTGGAGATTTCAACCATCTGCTCGACTCTCAAGGACTTTTTGCGCTCTCTGCGCGAACCTCTGATCACTGTTGGCCTCTGGGCTGATTTTGTGCGTGCAACTACGCTCGTTGACAAGCAGGATGCAGACGCTGCATTGTATCAAGCCATTTCTGAGCTCCCACAACCCAATCGAGACACTTTGGCATTTTTAATTCTTCACTTGCAACGGGTTTCCAGTAGTCCAGAGTGCAAAATGCCGATTGAAAACCTGGCCAAGGTTTTTGGACCCACATTGGTTGGATACAGCTCGCAAGAACCGACAGCTACTGCGATGCTGTCCGAAACAAAGACTCAAGCGGCTATTGTGGAAAATTTGTTGAAAATACCTTCGGATTATTGGGCTAATTTTGTGAATCCCGAGTCTCTCGGTGGAATGGATACTCCGAAAATTTCGGAATTGAGACACACTCCGTCGACAGAGTCATTGTTGAAGCGCACCGCGTCTCGTGGGTTCTTTAACACTCCCTTGGGCTCCAGTCGATCACTGTTGAAACGAAATAAGAAGTATTTTGCAACGCCCCCGATGAAAAATTAAGTTTGATATCTGTCTGAAATAAATAAAATTATTTTCCAGTCGTTTCTATGTTTTAAGAATAAAATACTTAACTTTTCCGACCTTACTTTAGTCACCGAGTTACGATTTTTTTCGTTAGAAAATTCATTAATTTAACAAATTTTCACGTGAAAACCTTTTTTTCTAAATCATTTACATAGTTACAAAAAAAAAAAAGTTTTGCACGAAAAATTCTGTGGGTTTTTTCAGATATGTGCATATTTTTTGTACCTCTATTAAAATATGGATTTTTCTTTAATTACGATATCGAAAGAATTCAAATTTAATCACTTGTATTATTTAAACAATAAAATATTTTCCATTTTTCTTTTCCCTTACGAATTTTCCAATTTTGTAGAGGTTTTTTCTTTAAACTCCCAACAAGAATCCCAGAATATACTTAGCCTATTATCACCATTTGAGCAAAAATGCTTAAAATCATGAATAATTTTTTTCTGAAAGGTTTCATCACCTGCCGTGGTGAACAGAGATTTCCATCTGCGACTCATCATGTGGTTCCAGGACCAAAGAAAGCCCATGCGTCGATCCATACTGAAGTCGTCGGTGTTGTTGCCACTGACGTGACGCGTGATGTAGGCCTCGTGCGGACTTGGCTGGTCAGGATGCACCGGATAACGATTTTGCGCTGTATTTCGTCGAACAATGTTTGTCCCCGTGCGTTGACGCGGTTTTGGTGACATTGTCGACGGGACTAGAATAAAAACATTTCCGGTAACGTGGGCATACTGATGATCGTGCTCTGTGTTTTCGGTTTGGCAGGCAACAAAGCCAAATCGGTGTAAAATCGCCTCCTGAAAGAGGAACAAACGCTGTGCCCAGGTTTCCTCGCGAAATTCTGAAAATTTCACAGCGTTATTTAGGGTTAGTTTAAGGTACAATTTCTTGACAAACCTTCAAACAAAAACTGTTTGTTGGCCATGAGACACTCGGTGTTTAAAGGAATGAAAATGGGACCTCGCAGAGGATCGCTTTTTAAAGTGTACGGTAATGCCAATAAATCGCTTGGGATTGGAACCATTTGAATGCCACACATCTGAGCCTTCCGTTGCCAGAGGAATATCTGCAAAAAAATTTTCCCGTCGTGAATAGAATGAGAATTAAATACGGTAGGTACAAAGAACATCGCAGTTTTTTGGAAATATCTCGCTAACAGTGAAGTTTAGGAAAATACTGTTAATAACCTTTTTTGTAGAGAAATTTACGAGCTACAAAAAAGATTTCAATGGAAAATTCCGTAACTTGCATACTGTTCGAGATAATGGCGAAATAAAGGCTTCATGTTTACTTACAAGATCAGCGACGATGCTTCCGGACGAAGCCACCCACTGAACCACGAGCTCGTAAGCATGGCCCGTTTCAAATCTCGACTGATAGCGCAGGTGACCCCACTCAATCCTGTCGCTTTTATTATTCAAGTCGATGTCGAGATGAGTGTGTTTATATGGTGGAGCTGACAGACAAGATAGAAAATCAATGCATCAATGAAATTAGAATAAAAATCAACTGGAAATACCTCTCCAGTCTTTCTCGTTTGATAGCTCCTCCATGTCAACATCATCCCGGAGAAATAGCGGAATGTTGGACTCGTCAATGGCCTCACAACTCGGAATTGTTATCGGCGACGTGACGTTTTGAAGCGTTGAAACTGCGGGCGTCTGGCACCAGGTCTTTGGAGCTTCCATTTCCACCTCCACCCACTCGTTCTCGAAGCTCTGCAAATCTCCCAATGGCAGAGGATAATCTGGAACAATGATAAAAAAATTTGTATTAAAAATTCTTGATTACCCGGCGCGAATCGGACGGACCTTTTTGACCCTCCTTGTCTTGAACTATGTGATAGAGATAAAAACCGAGGATAAATGGCTTGGAAAAGTCTCCCGATGCATGACACAGGAGTTTCTCACTAATCATATTCTGTGAAAAATTGTTTTAGTTCATCTTTTCGCAATATTTTGAATTAAAGTTGTCGATGCGTTACCTGCATCACTTTCACGGCTTTTTTCACCGTCATTCCGGCCTCGGTGTGACTGTACAGCCACTGAATTGCGTCCGCGCTGACGAAAGTTTGTGGTGGAAGAGATGGATGTGGTGTTAAAAAACTCAGACCATTCTGCGAGTGCTTCATGGCCTCTAAAATTTCCAAATTTGATGCGTTGATTTTTAGCTTGACAACTTCGGTGTTGGGGCTACAATGAAGAAAATCAGAAAATTATTTTGAAGTTGTTTCCATTAAATTTTTGTTTCTTTCAAGCTTAAAAAACACTGTATCTAAATTTTTCATAAACATAAAAAAAAACACTCAAAGCTGTTATTCCCTAAAATTCCGAATTTTTTTTTATCAACTAAAAAAACTGCAATTCCTGAACAATGAAACAATTTTCACATTTTACGCGACAGAAACACCCTTAACCAATCTAAAAAAAAAGAAAAAATTAATAAAAAAAATTTAATTTTCATGAACACAACTACAGACTAGCCGTCAACCCCATGAACTAACTTCTCCTCATTGGTCTCCAGGTGATCTTGCACAGGTTGCTCCAATGCAAGCGGCAATACTGCTTCACTGGCAGGTGAAACTCGACCGCGATCCATGACTTTTGATCCAGACCTGACGATGATTTCATCAAGAAAATAAAAACAATTAGTTAATCACCACCTGAATGCCACATTACCTTGGTAAATCATTCAAGGAATATTTTAAACACGTGAAATAAGCCAGTCAAAGAAGAATTTTGCCCACACACAATGTTAAAATTGATGTTTTTTTTTTCTTGAATTGCTTGAAAAACAGACTGACAAGCTTACTAGTTTATTTCAAAGAGAAAAACAACTTGTCTAGTTTGATTTCTAATTAAAAACATACATATATTGATCCTAGAAAAAATAATTTTTTACATACATCAGAACAAAATAAATCTCCCGGCTGGCTTGAAAAAACACAGTGGAGAATGAAGGAAACACAAACCTGCTCGTCGCGAAGCGAGGTGTGTCTAGAGACGTGCGAGCAACTGGAGAGGGATTCGTAACATGCTTGTCCTGTACAAAGAACCCCATTCTATCACTCACTACCACTCAACAAAAAAATAATAAATAAAAATCTCATTAAAAAGAAAGAAATAAGGAAACATTAATGATCAAAAAATCACCTGGAGATTTATTAAAATTATAGATAGATCAAGCATTAAATATTTCAATTTTGCCCGCAGACTCCGATCTAAATAAACATTACCACAAACCTACAGAGCAATATCGAGCACTACAAACAGCCAAACAATAAAGCAGCAGCTGAAAAAAAACATGAGGATGCATGAAAATTGATTCAAACCTGGGTCTTGGCTTTTCAGGCAATCGGTTGCTTCCCAAACGCTCCCTAAACGGCGAACTGCCTACTAGACTTGTCTGGAAATAATGTGGAAAATGTGTGTTACATTTGATATGATAAATGGACGATTTTTTTTTTTTTAATTTCGATTCCATACCAAATAAATATCGGAAATTTGCACATTTAAATTTAAATCGTCTTTAAAAGTCTTTTTGTTTTTTTAATTATTGTGCAATAAGATGAAAATATATGAAAATTGATTGAAAAAAAAACGATTTTATAACATATTTATAACATGAAAGTAAAATATTCAGGTTAAATTATGCAATTTATCAAAGTTTATGTGGTATAGGACATGGAAAAAATTTTTTCAACACAATAAATATTAATGGAGGTGATGAAAAATTTGTAGGCACAGACAAGCCGATTAAATGCAACATCCAGAGCTTAGCTAAGCCCAATACGTATAATTTTAAAGCAATGAATGATCTTTTTGAATTAATTTATCTTGTTTTTAGTATTTAAGCGTAATATGCGGATTTATTAATTAAGTATTAAAGATTCCACAACGATTGGTCCTTAATCCCTAGTCAAGAAAAATTTTTAATTGGCGCCACGCTATTACTTTGGGAAAGCAAGTACCTGGTTAGTGAGGAAAATCAGGCTCGTGCTGTGCCTACGCCTAGTCAGGTGTGAGGCAGGATCTCTCGGGGGCAGTCCACCTAGAGCTGTTGGGCTCTGAAACATATCATGCTCAACACCTTTTCGTAAACTAACATTCCACCTAGTTTCTGATTCGTTGCAACATACTGGAAGTTGATTTACTTGAGTTTTAATTGACAGTAGCTTGCTGACTTGAATCTACGCGAGTAAAAATCATAATCTGAAATATATCAGTGCGCAAACATGGGATATTCAATCAAAAATGCGTGCAGCTACACACATTACTATTTGGACCAACAAATCACGACATCAAAACTATAAAAATACTCATGCTAAACCACGCGGCGATCAAAAAAATCCTTGAGTTATTTCAAATATTAGTACCGAATTATTATAATATCGATAAAAAAATTTTCGTATTATCTCAACTACCTTAAACAATAAATAAACAAAACTGTGACCACCTCAATTCCAATCTATAGTTACCCAATTTTTGTTCGGATTAGGTCGGCGAATTTTATTTAACCATCCCTCAATAAACCTTAGGAATCCATCCATCAACTGAGCCTGTTCCGCTTCAGTTGGATGCGAATAAATATCACAGGTTGCTGAACCATCGAGTATTTTTTTCGTCGCTGTATGTGATGGCAAGAGAAACATTCGGAATCTCCAGTATTTCAATGCCTGCAATGATGAAAAATATTTTTTTCTCACACTTAAAACCTGAAATTTCATCAATTACCTCGACTAGAGCAAAGTCTGTATCACCACGCGTACAGATATAGTGATCCAGGTAGTTCCAATTGTAATTTTCGAGTTTTTCCGTGGTGAAAGACACCCACGAGACTTCATACGTGTCGTGATGTGGCGCGTGGAAGCGATAGCGATAGTGGATATTGAACGGAGGGTATGGATGCCTTAAAAAAATTTAATTACAAAAGATTATTTTACTATTTTATATTGGAAACGAATTTTTAAATTATTCCGAATTTGGGACACTTACCGCGGTCGATAGCGCGTAACAGTGATGCAGTTACCGCAGAGGGATATTTTGTGGAAAATTCGTCCGATACTGAGCAAATATTCCTCTTTGGGCTCAGCATCGGTCTGTCTGCCGCGCATCACCGAGCTCACGTGTGTTGCGGTCCTCTGATCGGCGCTCGAAGATTTATTCTTGTCCGTCGACGGTAAAATAATCAGTTGGAAGCCCTGTTGAATTATTTAGATGATTAAAAATAAATCAACAATTTCTTGAGGCAGTTATTACCTGTGCCAGGCGCTGTGACACCAATTCTTTGAAGACTTCCGCGGTAGTCAAAGGTTTTTTGTAAATTGCACGTTGCTGCGCAAAATCGGCGTTCACGTCGTCCGGAAGAAGGTTGTAGTCCGAGACGACATAGTCATTTTGAAGACTTCGCTTGTCCGGGAAGTAATCCGTTGTAATGGGCAGGCATGCAGGAATGGTTAATGATCTCCAATCAACCCCTAAATGATTCAGCAATTAAAATTTTTAAAATGTTGAATTAAAACATAAAAAATAAAAATAGCAAAGCCAATTTACAGGTGTGTCCTATGCATTTTTACAAGTAAAAGACATTGAAAAAAATTCAAATTGTTTTCAATGACTTGTGAAAATTATTATTATTATTCTTATTGTAAAAATTAATAATTTTTTAATATTTTAATTTGAAAATATTGTGGGCTAGAAAAAGTAAGCATTGTGCAGTAGTGTGTATTAAAAAAAAAAGATGCAAGATGAAATGATGAGTGAATTCATGCGAAAAATTTACATCAAAGAAAGACTGTAATGAACTTAAAATCTACTTGAAGCTTGCGAGATTAAAAAGTACCATAGCCTCGAGACTGTTTGATTAAAAAAAAATTTTTTTTATAAACAGCTAACCTATGATAGCTGCAATTTGACGTGAATTTGATATCAAATCGCGCGTTGCGTCCAACGTTGCGTTCCAATAAGTTGAGATTAGCATGGAAATAAATTCAAAACACATTATTTTAATCGTTTTATAGATTATAAATAATAATCATCAGTAATTTCTTCCAAAATCGGGTTGAAAAACAGACATATGAAATGAATGATCAATGGCAATTTGAGCTGACCATGGTGGCATTTTACCCACACACAAAAATCCAAAATATTTTTTTTTCTACGATTTTTGGCTTTTCTTTTTATTTTTTCGAAATTTTTTTCCAACCTGTGGTCAATGCCGGAGTCCACTCCTGTTCACCCGTCGCCCCCCACAGGAGGGTCAGGCTCTTATTGAGCGCTGGCAAAATGCAATGGCCATTTTTTTCAGCAGCAGAGACTTGCGGGCGCAGCGCCTTTGATCTTGTATCTAACAATTAACTCGTCATTTTCCCATTTGACTCGCAACCTCTCGTGCTAGGATTGAGATTAATTTATTCGGGGTTATGCAGGGTTGTACTTACGATCGTGAAAGCCGATTTGTGACGTCGAGCAAGAAATTGAACCCTGTGTCGAGGTCAAACCGCATTCTGCCGGAGATGAGCTCAATCCCGAGCTTGTGTCAATGGATTTGTCCGAACGAGACGTCGCCGGCACTGCCTGGTAATGGTGCTGCTGTATCAGGACTCCTGTAGGACCTTCAAAGTCCAACAAAGAATTCATAAAATTTTTTTAATCAATTTTCAGAGTTTTTACCCTAAGAAAATTAGAAGTGCATAATTTTTTTCTTTACTGAAAAGTTAATAGAACGACATTTCTTCGTTTTTTCAAAAAAATGAAGAAGGAAATTAAGAAAATTTTCTACAAACAAAAATTTCAGTTGACCCTGAAAATACTAAGTTCGTAGTTGAATATTTTAACTAACTAAAAAATATCCAACTAACGTTTAAACGCATTACCTTTAGGAAAAATATGGGTCCATCGTCGGCGGTTGCTAGTCAATTTAATCGTTACATGAGACGGATCGAACGGGTTGATGAGCGCCCGACCTGGTCGGTGGACAACTGTGGGTTGAATCGAGGGGTTTGTAGGGCTACCAGCACTGCCAACAACTGGCCGAAATGGCGGAGAAATTTCATTATCTGTAAAATCACTCTTCACCGTCGTCTTTGACACTGCAACAAAAAATCAAGAATTCTTCTGTAAGCTTCTTTTCTCCATAAAAAAAAAACTCACAATTACCATTTAAATCCGTATTTAAACTGTCCTCTCCCGTCTCGGACCTGGTGGGAATGGATATAGCAGCGCTCCGTAGAGCAGTCGACGGCAAATCCGGACTGGGATGATGAATATCTGGGTCTGAGAGCTTTCTTTTGAGTAATTTCAACGCCTGAGCATTGTTGTGCGTCTCCATGCAGGCAACACTAGTTTTTTTTACCCTCGTGGAACCCCTGAAAACCGCGAAAACACATTTATATTAAAGAAATAAAAAATTCCACATGCATTGATATTAAGATTAATTAAAAAATCTTACTTCGTTGCGTGAACAGTCGGCAGCGCAAATACCCCTGCATCATACGCATCGTAGTCAAACAGTGCGTTGTGAATACAATCTCGTGGTTCTTCGGAGATGAGTTTACCCTTTGCAAGACCTTTATCGCTTACGGGTTTCTTCTGCGGCAGCTTAATCCGTGGAATGAATGTCGAGTAGGGAATTTTCTTATTTGTCGAGTAAAAACTTAAATTAATCCAGTGCGGCATACTGTAATCATCCGGCACCTTCACCGATGTGTCTTTATTGTGGAATTTTAGCAGTGGCACCGCATGCAAAGGCTGCTCCCCAACACAAACCAAATCGCTGCCAACTCCATTATCAATTATTCGCTGTTTTGTCACATTTGTCAACTCCCGGTCGACCTCAAACACACCCACGCCCGGCGTGATCACCACAGACAGCTGACCTGTCCTGTCAAAGCTCCGATCTAGGTAGTGCTTCTCGAAAACATTCAGTGACATGTTTAGAACCTCCAAAAAATTCCCTTGCGCCGCCGTAGAGTTTGTGGCCTCGGGTATGGTCAAACCCGGCTTTTGGTGATACTCCAACACGATTTTTCGATAGTCTGTAAACAATTTACGCAACTGCACGAGGATATTACTCCAGTCCTCGAAACGCTCGTTTTGCACGGCCACTCGGTAGAAATCCTCGTAGAATCGGCCGCGATAGTCCTGCTGTAGACACTCGCGCATATGACTGGGAAATTCTTCGAGGGAATTGGCGTCGTAAAAAGTCCGGGAGAACAGGACAATTGTCACCTCGTGATTGCTGCCATATTTTTTCCACTTTTGAAACAAATCCGCGAGAAAACCGTTGACGGCCTTCTCGAAATAGAGATCGCCGTGGATGTCAAAGTCCCACATCTCGCAGCTCATCTGGATAAACAGGTAGACCATGCTCGTGGAGGAACGGAAAACAACTTTGGTGTCGTCGGTTATGACGCCACAGGCGACTCGATCACCTTGCGACCACATTTCGTGCACTTGGCAACGAATACTTCCACCGCAGAACTCAATTTTCTTGTTCATGTAGACACACGTGTTGATCAGGCTGTTTTTCAGCCGCCACATTTCACTTCGACCCATGTACTGGTCTTTGAAGGTTAGCTCGATAGAGTCCAGGGCAACGTCGTCCGGATTTACTATGTTCATGTAGACATCGGCAAATGTTCGCAGTTGAAAATTCGTGGCAACATTGTTTTCCACACTGATTGTTTCGCGGCCCTGCAAATCCTCTTTGAATGATGTGACTTGGAGGAGAAGCCGACTAAACTCATCCTCAGGGTGATAAATCTCCACGACATCGCCGGTTTTTATTCCCGGATAGTCTTTAGGGTTTATTATGAGGTCTTCACCGCTGAAATTCTTCTGGTGGACAATTAGTTTGAAAAGCTTCATTGTTAAAACACAGAGATTACACTTAAGTTTTTGACACACGTCTACATGTTTTCACGAGTGACATTTCAGTTGGTGCTTCTTTATTTTTTTGGGTATATATAGGATGGATGGATGATGTTGATAAAGTGATAATACTTTACTGTTTTCGATTTGTCGTAGCAAGTGAAGAGGTTATCTCAAACAAAAACACGGCTTGGACACAATAAACCTTTCCATCTACTCATCAAGCTCGCGTATCTTTTCTTGCATTGTTTCTCCACGAATTATGACACTTTCGGACGATTAATTTACCCGAAACTATTGTTTTTATTTTTAAAACATATTTATAAATATCCACGAGTACATACACTAGTACTGCACACGTGTATTACATACATATGCATGTGTGCGTATAAAAAACAACGCATGATAACTGATAAGGCTGGACTTACACATGGTAAGTTATTATTTTAACACTGGCTGATTAGTTGGATAGATGACCGCTAAAAATTATTCCATTGAAATATGTGGTTTCTGCCACTCGTGCGTTAGCGAAATATATCGGAAAAACATGACTGTGTCTATTCGGACCCCCACGGTATAACCGTGTATGCCGTGTACTTGCATAAATCGTAGTTCATCGTTCTTCCATTAAGACATTAAAAGAAAGAATATTGAGTCACCTTGTTGTTTATTGCTTTATAGGGATTGAAAATTGAATTTACAATGAATGAATATAACGAATTTTCAGACAAGAAAAATAATATAAAATTGAAAAAGCCCGCCAAAAGTTGGATTCCACAGATAGAACAGCTCATCGACGCCATCTTTGTGTAAATCGATATTAGTTTGTCTCTCTCTGTCTCGTACAAACGCACGACGGCAAATCCATAGCAGATAAATAAAAATATCCGCGAAATTGAATGGTTTTGGAGGATTAATGTTGATAGAAAGACCTAAATCAATTATTTCACGGCACATGATTTGAGTTGTACGCCCTTTACATGTGAGGAAATCAGATTACAATGGTAAGATTCGAAAGCATATTTTGAGGTTATAGTTTTTATTCGGTTGTGAGGAAATCAGATTACAATGGTAAGATTCGAAAGCATATTTTGAGGTTATAGTTTTTATTCGGTAACATTTTATTTTAACTGTTGCAAGTAAGAAAATGTTAACTGAAAGAAATTCTTTTGATCAATAAGGTCATGATTCGAAGGATTCCGGACTCATCGAATACAAGAAATCACAACGGAGCTACCAGCACCAAAAGCAACAACAGCAGCAGCAGGAGCAGTACCCACCGGGAGTTGCAGATTCATCGTTGGTGAGTGAGATATACATTGTTGAGCATTTCTTTTATTACCAGACCGATACGGCATGACACTATTAAGTCCTGGAGTCCCTATTTGGGGGATTCAACGATTAAAAATATGCAAAGTTGTACACAGTTCGGGATAAATTCGGCGCTCTGTTCACATCATTGTTGATGTTACGTGCTAACGCTAGTTAAAGCTATCCTAAAGTTTAAAAAAATTGATATTTATGTAGTTAACATTTAATAGCATTCCGGTGTAGGAAGAGTATAGTACATTGTAGACGTGATACTTTAAACTCAGAGTATACAAAAAAAATTAGGGTTGGAAAACAGTGATAAATAGTTTTGAGACTGTTTTTGACGGTGCAAAGCAATTCCACACCGGCGGAAAACCCCTAGAAAACTGGAAATAAATTAAAATCATTATAAAAATTTGAGCCATGTTATTCGACATTCTACAGCGTGTAGACAGGTCCTCCAATCCTTTTTATGTGATTATCTAGAAAATTAATAAATTATTAAATTCCACGCCAGGTAGAACGACCCTAAAATATAGAAAATTCATTTAAATCAATAAAAAAAATATCTGCCACCGGATTCGACTGTCCATATCGTGTGGATAGGTCCTCCAATCATTTTCAACTATTTATTTGCAGAATTGAAAAATTATTCAATTTCACGCCGGGTAGAACACCCCTAAAAATTGAAAATTCATTTAAATGGATGTAAAAAATATCTGCGACCGGATTCGTTTTTCTACGGTGTGTAAAAACGTCCTTTAATCGTTTTTAAGTATTTATTTACATAATTAAAAAAATATCAAAATTCCACGCGGGTGGATCACCCCTAAAAATAGAAAAATCATTAAAATCAATATAAAAAATATCTACCACCGGATTGGTTTTTCTACAGTGTGTAGAAACGTCCTCCAATCGTTTTTGAGTATTTATGGGCATAATTAAGAAATTATCAATTTTCACGCCGGGTAGAACACCCCTTAAAAATCGAAAATTCAATTAAATCGATATAAACAATATCTACCACCGGATTGGTTTTTCTACAGTGTGTAGAAACGCCTTCCAATCATTTTCAACTATTTATTTAATTAATTAATAAATTATGAAAATTCCACGCGGGTAGAACACCCCTAACTGACCGAGAATAGAACGAAAACTGAACCTACTTATGCTATTCGATGTATTTTGAACATGTAGATACGAAAAAGTCAGTAGGTTCAATAAATTATCGAAATTCCACGCGGGTGGAACACCCCTAAAAATAGAAAATTCATTTAAATCAATATAAAAAATATCTACCACCGGATTGGTTTTTCTACAGTGTGTTTATCGAAATTCCACGCGGGTGGAACACCCCTAAAAATAGAAAATTCATTTAAATCAATATAAAAAATATCTACCACCGGATTGGTTTTTCTACAGTGTGAAGAAACGTCCTCCAATCGTTTTTGAGTATTTATGGGCATAATTAAGAAATTATCAATTTTCACGCCGGGTAGAACACCCCTTAAAAATCGAAAATTCAATTGTGTGTAGAAACGTCCTCCAATCGTTTTTGAGTATTTATGGGCATAATTAAGAAATTATCAATTTTCACGCCGGGTAGAACACCCCTTAAAAACCGAAAATTCAATTAAATCGATATAAACAATATCTACCACCGGATTGGTTTTTCTACAGTGTGTAGAAACGTCCTCCAATCGTTTTTGAGTATTTATGGGCATAATTAAGAAATTATCAATTTTTATATAAACAATATCTACCACCGGATTGGTTTTTCTACAGTGTGTAGAAACGTCCTCCAATCGTTTTTGAGTATTTATGGGCATAATTAAGAAATTATCAATTTTGACGCCGGGTAGAACACCCCTTAAAAATCGAATATATAAACAATATCTACCACCGGATTGGTTTTTCTACAGTGTGTAGAAACGTCCTCCAATCGTTTTTGAGTATTTATGGGCATAATTAAGAAATTATCAGTTTTCACGCCGGGGAGAACACCCCTTAAAAATCGAAAATTCAATTAAATCGATATCAACAATATCTACCACCGGATTGGTTTTTCTACAGTGTGTAGAAACGTCCTCCAATCGTTTTTGAGTATTTATGGGCATAATTAAGAAATTATCAATTTTTACAGTGTGTAGAAACGTCCTCCAATCGTTTTTGAGTATTTATGGGCATAATTAAGAAATTATCAATTTTCACGCCGGGTAGAACACCCCTTAAAAATCGATATAAACAATATCTACCACCGGATTGGTTTTTCTACAGTGTGTAGAAACGCCTTCCAATCATTTTCAACTATTTATTTAATTAATTAATAAATTTTTTGAACATCTAGATACGAAAAAGTCAGTAGGTTCAATAAATTATCGAAATTCCACGCGGGTGGAACACCCCCAAAAATAGAAAATTCATTTAAATCGATGTAACAAATATCTGCGACCGGATTCGTTGTTCTACAGTGTGTAGAAACGTCCTCCAATCGTTTTTGAGTATTTATGGGCATAATTAAGAAATTATCAATTTTCACGCCGGGTAGAACACCCCTTAAAAATCGAAGATTCAATTAAATCGATATTTTCTACAGTGTGTAGAAACGTCCTCCAATCGTTTTTGAGTATTTATGGGCATAATTAAGAAATTATCAATTTTCACGCCGGGTAGAACACCCCTTAAAAATCGAAAATTCAATTAAATCGATATCAACAATATCTACCACCGGATTGGTTTTTCTACAGTGTGTAGAAACGCCTTCCAATCATTTTCAACTATTTATTTAATTAATTAATAAATTATGAAAATTCCACGCGGGTAGAACACCCCTAACTGACCGAGAATAGAACGAAAACTGAACCTACTTATGCCATTCGATGTATTTTGAACATCTAGATACGAAAAAGTCAGTAGGTTCAATAAATTATCGAAATTCCACGCGGGTGGAACACCCCCAAAAATAGAAAATTCATTTAAATCAATATAAAAAATATCTGCCATCGGATTTTACTTTCTACATCGTGTAGAATGGTCCTCCAATCATTTTCAGATATTTATTGACCTAATTAATAAATTATTGAATTCTCCGCGGGCCCAACCCGGGGCTGATATAAGGGTGTAAAAATTTTTATATCTTTTTTTTACGTCTTTTAATTATTTCGCATTGACTTAGGGCTTTTTATCGAATGACGCCCACTTGTACGGGGTGTCTCAGGCTTCTGGGAGCATAAGAACATAGGGCGTCATGATTCATATATTGTTTAAATTCCACGCGGGTGGAACACCCCTAAAAATAGAAAATTCATTTAAATCGATGTAAAAAATATCTGCCACCGGATCCGTTTTTCTACAGTGTGTAGATCCGCGCACCAATCATTTTCAACTATTTATTTACATAATCTTAGATGTTAAATCAATCAAATAAATCATTTCCAACAAAAATTTTGTCTCCGTTTTCAGTTTTAATGGAGTTTGAATTCACGCGCCAAAAGATGGCGCAAAGAAGACGGCGCAAATCAACATGGCGAACATTAGAAAAGTGAGGTTATGGCGACCGCGCCGTTTTGATTGAGTGAAGACTACATACCTCAACAATGGTATTGCACGGAAAGAAAATGTAAAAAAACAACAGCTCTCCCAGTTTCGGCATCAAGCGTTTTATTTATAAAACCATGTAAGCAGATGTGTTAATCCAGTATTTTGTTATCTTTCACAGAGTTCTTTGTAGTAAAGCTGAATCCTGGCTCTATATCCACGACGGCCTGGAGTTGCTGTTCAGTCGGGATTAACCAGAGACGTTCTGTTATAAATGATGCGGCCAAATTCGATTAGTTGGACACTGTTTCAAGCTGTCAGGGGTTGACGTGGTCGGTTTCAGTCGGTGTGGGCTCAGAGACGTTCTGTTATAAATGATGCGGCCAAATTCGATTAGTTGGACACTGTTTCAAGCTGTCAGGGGTTGACGTGGTCGGTTTCAGTCGGTGTGGGCACAAGCTTGTCGTCATTATCTCTATATTTGCGCTTCTCTATCAACGAACTGTTCTCCAATCGGTTGACCATTACGCTGGAGCCGAATAGTGTTGTGGGCACAAGCTTGTCGTCATTATCTCTATATTTGCGCTTCTCTATCAACGAACTGTTCTCCAATCGGTTGACCATTACGCTGGAGCCGAATAGTGTTAGCTCACATGCTTTAGGGCAACTGAAAATGACTTTTTACAAACTCCTTTTTCGTTAGAGACCTTCACAGTATCACTGTTGGTTGTCAATTAAGTATTTCATATTCAGGGATTTGGTCTTCAATCAGTGAATGTTTACAATCTCTGCTCTACGAGAGATTTTTCCATTGATAAACAAAACTGTGTTAGTGATAGTGCTATGGGTTTGATGCGTCCTAAATCACGTGATTTTATTTTTCCTTTTCCATTGATAAACAAAACTGTGTTAGTGATAGTGCTATGGGTTTGATGCGTCCTAAATCACGTGATTTTATTTTTCCTAGTTTTATATTCAATATAAGTATGTGCGTAATCATATTTGGGTTGTAAATATTTGATTGTCTTTAAGCTCATGTTAGGTTGTAGAACTGAGATTATTGTTGTAATTATTGCTGATAATATTATTTATCGTGTGATTGAAAAATTTCCGTAGGTCTTCTTCATCATGACGTTGAGTATTTAGATTGATGTCAGAAAACGTGATTAAACACGTCTTTTCTGATTAGGGGTAGTCTTTGAAATATTTTACCGAATACGAATGTTTTCAATATATCTTTATTGTTTTTGATTGATTAATTTCGCAAGTATTAAGACATATTTGTGTATTTCCAGCTCACCAATGCCTAGGAATCAGTCGAACGCATCACCAAAACGATGCTTTTTTGATTGATTAATTTCGCAAGTATTAAGACATATTTGTGTATTTCCAGCTCACCAATGCCTAGGAATCAGTCGAACGCATCACCAAAACGATGCCAACATTCTGCAGACGATTTTTTGGGCCGACTGACATATTTGTGTATTTCCAGCTCACCAATGCCTAGGAATCAGTCGAACGCATCACCAAAACGATGCCAACATTCTGCAGACGATTTTTTGGGCCGACTTTGGTGGCTATAACTCTACAGTCATCGACATTGAGTCCTGATGCTGGAGCTCATCGGGCTTTTAACCTTTACATTCTGCAGACGATTTTTTGGGCCGACTTTGGTGGCTATAACTCTACAGTCATCGACATTGAGTCCTGATGCTGGAGCTCATCGGGCTTTTAACCTTCACCGTGTCGCTTCTGAATCATTTTGCCATCTGATACACTCAAGTTACTTTGGATTATTGTACCGAGGTAAACCTTTAATTTTTTGCATTTTTCATATAATTCATTACATTTGATATTTTTTGTTTCAGTGATACACTCAAGTTACTTTGGATTATTGTACCGAGGTAAACCTTTAATTTTTTGCATTTTTCATATAATTCATTACATTTGATATTTTTTGTTTCAGGCGCATTTAAATCTACGTCCATCCATCGAGTACCGAGGTAAACCTTTAATTTTTTGCATTTTTCATATAATTCATTACATTTGATATTTTTTGTTTCAGGCGCATTTAAATCTACGTCCATCCATCGAGATCCGGTTCACCTTCACTTGGCCAATTGTACTTCTAATTCTCTGCAATCTGACAATTGTTAGTATAAGTACAACTAGGCAATGTAAACCTCTTGCAGGTGGTAGGTGATTATTATTCATCGGAGAGTGGAAGGAATAACGATGGGAGTGCATAAACAGCGTAACAGTGAATAATAAAATTAATAATTACTTTGCAGGTGGTAGGTGATTATTATTCATCGGAGAGTGGAAGGAATAACGATGGGAGTGCATAAACAGCGTAACAGTGAATAATAAAATTAATAATTACGTTTGTTCTTACTGCACATATGTAATTTTGAGTGAATTTAATTCTCGAATAGCACTGCATAAACAGCGTAACAGTGAATAATAAAATTAATAATTACGTTTGTTCTTACTGCACATATGTAATTTTGAGTGAATTTAATTCTCGAATAGCACTCAACACTGTTAAAAATTTATCAACTGTTTTTGGAGTGACTTGAAACAGAGCGTAGAGTTGAAAAAAGTCTTTTCGTTCGATTAAAAAAAATGTTTCTCTCTTAAATAGCTTTAAACTGAGTGAATTGTGACAATGAACAATCGAACAAAGTGTTTAAGGAGTTTAATTTTTCGTTCGATTAAAAAAAATGTTTCTCTCTTAAATAGCTTTAAACTGAGTGAATTGTGACAATGAACAATCGAACAAAGTGTTTAAGGAGTTTAAACTGTGGAGTAGCTTGATACAGGGCAAATTTTAGACAATTGAATTTTTTCTTAGAGTTTAAATGGGGTTTATCTTTGAAAAATCATTAAATCGAGTGTTAAATGCCAGATAATAATCTTAAAATATATTACTCGTGCTCAAAAATGATCTAGGCTTTTGAGTAACGTCAAAAAGCGTGGAAAATCGTATAAAATGTTTTTTACAAACTTTTAAGCTTGTTACGCATTAGACTAGCGTCAAATAGAGTGTAAGATGGATCTTGTGGGTCTTAGAAGGGCTGTCGCTGCTCATCAATGTTGATTAACCGTTAAATAAGGGGTATTTTGTGTATTTCCCAATCAAAAAACGTATATAAAAGCTTTTAGAAACCTTTGTCAATTGTTATTGCGGGTAAATCAGGTGTTAGAAAATCGATTGAAGGCTGTAGAATTCGTTAAAATTTATGATTGTACTATAAGGGATATTATTAACTTGAAATACTAATTTTTAGAAGAATCTCATACTCATAATATGATAAACAATGTTAAAAACCATGTATTTCAATCATTAGACACTTAAAAAAGAAAAAAAACAAGGTGTCTTTCTACAGTCAATAGTTTATTGTATCTAATTTGATGAATATTTGTATATGCTGTATGATTTTTTTATTTAAAGTTCATTGAATTAAATAAATAACTGATAAATTGAACATTTTTTGGCTTTTACCTCTTATACTATCCTATATTCCTGCTACAAGTCGTCAAATTCACAAAATTTCTTGTCGAAAATTTCGAACACCAATTGGAATTTTATTGATCAACCTCTTTTGCTATTCTGTGCTCCTGATATTCACAAACAAATTTCAATAAATTTTCGTCTTGAAATCGACGGATTTTGGTTTGTTTTGGTAAATGTGGCGCCATCTACCGGCCACTCGTGGAACTAAAAGTCAATGATTTGGATTTTAGTTCGACCATTTACCGTTAGACTTCCTTACGTTTTTTTTTTTCTTTTTTTTATTTTCACAAGTCTCAATGCTTATAATTTTTTATAATTTTCATCGACATTTCATAAATAAATTAAAAAAAAAAAATAATTCGAGTCGTGAAAAAAAATTTATTCAAGGTCAGGAAAATTTTCCATCTAATGCTTATAATTTTTTATAATTTTCATCGACATTTCATAAATAAATTAAAAAAAAAAAATAATTCGAGTCGTGAAAAAAAATTTATTCAAGGACAGGAAAATTTTCCATCGAAAAACTTCCCGATTTTCGACGAAAAAATGGGCCGAAATTACCGATTCTATGGAAAGATAAAAAGTTACCGACATCCCTGAGGCGATGGCTCAACCCTGTCAAAAATGCCCTCAAAAACGCTCTAGCTCCAACCGTTCTCGGGATATTTGCAAATAAACAATTTTTGCAATGTTTATTCGCCTGCCGCTTCGTTGTTTATCGATCGATTTGGCTGAAAGTCGGATGGTATTACCTGGTCAGGGTACCCAACGTTCATGCCAAGTTTGAAGGTCATCCGATGATTAGGGGTGAAGATACAGAAAAGGGGTTGATAAAGTTATAAACAAATGCAACGGAGGACTGCTTTACCGGCCCGTTCGTTTTCTTTTAAGTAATTTTTTTCTATTTTTTATTTTCACAAGTCTCAATGCTTATAATTTTTTATAATTTTCATCGACATTTCATAAATAAATTTAAAAAAAAAATTAATTCGAGCACACAAAAAAAATTTATCCAAGGTCAGAAAAATATTCCATCGAAAAACTTCCCGATTTTCGTGAATACACTCCATCGAGAGGATCAGCGCCTGCAAAGTACACGCTGAAATTTAAGGCATTCGCCTTGCGCAATGGGCACCCTTTTATATTTAACTGTTCCTTTACTTAAAAATAGCCGAGTTTAACAATAGACTAGGACAATTTCCAAACTTTGTCAAAGACAATAAAATAGTGCGCAAAATTTTTTGTATTTAAATTAAATAAACTCTACCATTTTTTTCGGGATCAAAAGTATTTGAGTTTTTTAATTTTGCAGACGATGTTGACTCCATATCCCTACGAGAAGACTTTTGCTCTTATATCTGACACCGGAAGGCCGTAGAATCCAGTTTCTATCGCATACCCTATTTTGTGTTGGCTGTGCAACGCCAATGGTTCCCTTTCAGTGGAATTTTCATTAGAAGCAGTAAGAAATAAAGATGACAATGTTTAGTGTGTCATTGGTTGATGAGCCTTGGGACAGAGTTTGTAGAGAGTGACGAGACAGTGAACAGGCATTCCTCTAATCATATAAACTAAATTAAGTTATATACTTATTTTGATGGTATTTCAAAAAGCGTGCAAAACAGGTTTTTATGCTCATGAGTCATATATAAAAACTCACGTTTATAATATATAACCTCCGTAAATGCAAAACTCGAGATTTCTTGTATCGCTATAGAAACTATACATGAATTATAGGCTCCATATTCTAAGAAATATGACTGATGGTTCAAAGTTTGTCGGGCCGACCGATGGAAAAAATGACGATTTTCTTTTGGCGTGGGTTCTTTCTATTATTGAAAACATTAGGAAAATATGTATGTATGAATATAATTTTTTTGAGCGCTGTCTGTATATGTATATACCTCAGTATAGTTTGACCGCACTATAACTTTGATCATTGCCGAGGCAAGGCCGTTTTTCCACGGCGGAATCCTTTTACAGGTTGAAAATGACCGTGAATGTCCAGTTATAGAGATATACATGCTTCGTCAGGGAGGATTAGGGAAAAGGGTTAAAATGTACACAGCAGCTATTAGAAAAATTCGTTCTGCGGGTGAATTCATTATATAGATACTAGCAATTATTATTTATTATTTAAATAATTACATATTGTACGTTGCAAAATATTTAAATATATTATATATGCAATAATATAACATATTTTCAGCAATATCACCGTGTCGAATTACGACTTTTAAAATTTTTATTATTATATTCTAAATTTTTTTGTTGATGATGAAAAAAAATTACTCGTTGCAGTAGTGAGGAAGTGTTCTTTAATTAACAGTCAAATTATAACCACTTAAAATATAATTGTTTTTATCTCAATCGATGAATTATTATTATCTTATCATAAAATTAATTATTAATAAACTAAAAAATTTACACAGATAAATAATTTATGTGATGGTGTTTTTTTTTTTTCAAAAAATTTCTTGTTCCTCCTATATAGTTTTTTTTTTAGACATTATCAAGTAGATATACAAAACAATTGTTTTTTAACATTTTCACACATAATAAACCTGTTTGTTTAAAAAAGTCAATTTTATGATTTAAAGTGATGTTAATAAAAAAATCATGTTTAAAAAATTGACTATTTTTAAAATATCGACGATCTATCTAATAAAGCATCTAATATTAATATAACAATAAACCAAAATAATGCAGTAAAACAAACTCTCTGATTGCAAATTTGTTGTTATTATCATTACTTATTCGTAATTTTATTTTCTATGTATTATTTTAATAGTCGCGTGTGTCAAACTCTCAATCACTAATAGTCTTCTTCTTATAATATATTATATATTCTAAAAATCATGTTTAAAATGTACATGACACACTTGCATGATGTCTCTCATGCAATAGAAATTTTCTTGAGTCTATATAGATAAAAAGAAGTATATGCATTTTTCAAATTATATTATGCACAATGATTGAATCCGCATTTGTAAACTTGCGTATAATACTAAATTTATACTTTCAACACCCAAACTTGACATATTTTAATAATGATACTCATATAGTAAAACATGTATGAACAAAAATTGGGGCAAAGTCGATTTTTTATTTTTCAAAATAAGTGTCGCATACAAATAATCTGTATAATTTTACACTCAAATTTCTTTTGTCAAAAGCCCAGAAAATCTTTTACAAAATAAATCGAAATATTCATAATAGGTATGCATAACATAAAAATAAAGAAACAACTTTTTAAAAACTAAACACGAGCTCAAAAAACCTTTTGCAGGGAAAAAATATACCGCACACGCGTTAATAAAATTAATTAATTCGTATAATAATCAATATAAAAATCATCCATCTGCAGTTATCAAATAAGCCTTCTCTGATATTAATAATCATTTATATAAATAAAAAATAATCGACTTTGCCTCAATGAGTCCTTCCAATCAACGAAGCTGAAAAAACACAATAAATAGCATTTGGTAATTATTTCCAGCACAATAACGAGTGGTTTCAACGTACATAGTTACAAGCACCTGGCCATAGAGTACCAAAAAAAAAAGACTTAAACTCCAAAAATGACAACGAAACAGACTCAACGAACCACGACGAAAGTTTATCCCTGACAAATGCAACTGTTTGAATATAAATTGTCACAGATTCCAGAGTTTTTATGAGGTCACAATCCAATCACCGTGTGAGGAGGCCCGTGCTGCTGGTTGTGAGGGTGGAGCGAGTGGGCGGGATGACTGAGGTTGAGTCCGCTGTGGTGTGGAGGGCCAAGACTCAAGGGCGGCGATCCACTATTATGCATCAAGCCATTGAGCATGCCATTGATTCCGTTGAAGCTCGACATTCCATTCGCTGGAGCTCCTGGATCGGGTTTCGGGGCCTTTTGTTCAAGTTCCTCTCGCTTCTTTGCCTGCTTTCGTTCCTTTGCTCTTCGATTTTGGAACCAGATTTTCACCTGAAAAACATTTTCTATCACAATATATTTATAAATAACAATACATTAATGAATGTTTACAAAAAAAACATGTTGAACATCACGAATATCGAAAGTGTTATTATTTAATTTAGATATATATAGATAATAGCGCATGTGAACAGATTCACATAAGTAATGCTCGCCTCTTTGCCCAGATCAGCTATTATATACATTTTTGTTGGGTGAAACGTCATGATTATCAATGAACAAAATCAGACTGAGGTTGAGTTTCTGAAAAATTACGTTGATTGCGTCGTCATTTTCGACTTACCTGTCGCTCCGAGAGGGCGAGATTCGATGCCAACTCAGCCTTACGTCGAATTGTGATGTATCGACTGTAATGGAACTCTTTTTCTAGCTCTAGCCTCTGGTGGTCCGTATACACCACTCTGTACTTGTCTTTAGTCCGCGTTTTACCTGCAAAAATTAAGAATTTGGTGTTTTATTATGTTTATTTTTATCACCATCATCATTACGTATTATATATTTTTTATTTCCGATCGCGAAAAAAAAAGATGTAAAGAATATACTTTATCTATAAATATAAACCATTCAATATTGGTAAATATATATACAAAATATTGGCAAATATAAGGGAAGGTGGGGCAAAATGGGGTACTTAAGATATAATGATTTTAAAACAACCACAAGTACAATTGCTGATAGAATACAGTTATATACTGATGCGTCAAATTATATACAGTAAAAATTCGCTCGATAGCAAAAAAAGTAAACAAGTGATTTGATTAGATAATAGTTGAAATAAAGTTTGACGAGAATTAGATAATAATTCAATTTCAGTTGGTGCAATTGAAGAAAAAAATTTTAACTCGTTTTTTTTAGATATGCTCCATTTTGTTCCTCATACCGCATTTTGCTCCGCCTTCCCCCATATATATAAATATATATAGCGAACAAAAAATAAGAAAATCATATATTTTTCAAAATATAGATTATTTAGAGAAGTTTACTGCAATTTGATATTTATTGCATGAAATACGATTCATCTTCATTTGTTCCAAACGAAATTTTATAATTTATTGCTGTCAAACGAATCATCTTTCAACGATGACGATGTCTGGGTCATTTTCACTTATTTTGAGGGGTTTTTTTAGCATCTTCTTCGAGGTATATTGACTCCTAGAGGTTAAACAAAAATCATTTTTCGACCTTGACAATGTCTAATGTATATAAAATATACATTAGACATAATGCATTAAATATAATGTATGTAAAATAACTTCCCTATATACAAAATGCTTAAAATATAATCTCTCTTACAATGTTAATGAAGAAATTAACAAATCTCCCAAATTAAAATCTGTATATAAATATATCTACATATAAAATATAACGCGCGCGAGTTTCACAGTAGAGGACTATAAGTTTTAGAGCCATCAAAAAAAAACATGCATAAAATTATTTCAAAGACCTGCGATGAAATGGCATCCGAGAATACGATACGACAGAACGGTATAAAATAGTAAGAGGGGAAAAGTACATGATTAGATAAGAATGATGCGGCAAGATCAAAGGTGTAGTCACTAATCCACCATACCTCGATAACTCTATGTACGACTCTCAAAAAACCGATGCCTGACTGTGTTTGAAGATATCCAACTGAAGACGACAACATAAGTTTTCGTCCACTAATGCAACTCTATTATATACAAACACTTCCAAAAAAAGACAGGTATCTAATAGTAGCGAAAAAATTTTCCTCTTTAACGCAATCTTGATTTTATATAAAAACTAATAAGATTAAAAATGTAAAATAAAAATACATAAGATATTAATAATAATAATAATTGTCTAAACATTAAAAAATGAAGTGAAAAACACCTCAACAGCGATTCTTTATATCGGAAGATTTAAGTTTGCAGATTTGATGAAAACTTCCGACCGAAAGGACTCCAAGGACTCATCATGAAGCAACGGCTGGATGTAGTGCGGAATATGAATGGAAAAGAGATAGAAAAATCGTTAAGATGGCTACGAGAAAAGAAAAGGACAATAGAGGAAGCGAAAATAGTACTCTTGGGACTCGTTGTCACCCTATTACAGCGTGTCTCTTCCATTTCGCTCCGCGCGAATAATGCGTGCCTCCGATTACGCCAAACTGCGAGTAGAGTATCGCATTCGTGCCTCTCCCTTCGACACTATTTCATTACGCAGTGTACAAAGTGCGATCCACCAGCTACATCGCAATTACGCCTATTGTATATATGCCAGAAAATATATCTGGCTATCTGTCTCTCAATATAACCACACGCGAGAATCCCTAGCCGTCGGCGCGCGCGATGATATTTATTATTTTTTTCTCGTCGATAAATGGAGCCCACATGTGCTCTATATTAACATTAAAAATCAGTTGTATTTATATCCATCTGTCAATAATTAATTAAAAAAATGTAATGACAATTCGACTTAATATTTAGTAAAAATTTTTCACCTCTGAAACACGTATTTTAAGTATATAGATTATTTTACTCTCTTATAGGTTTATGTAGTAAAAAGCTCGCTAAATTATAGAAAAAGTTAAATAAACGATTAGATAATCGTTAGAATAGAGTTTGATTATATAGTTATAGATAATAATTGAATACTTAAGACGATATATATGGAAAGATAAGTTCTGTTCTTCAAATGTTTTAGAACATGCCTCATTTTGCCGCACTTCCTGTAATATTCTTTAATTTTTTGTATAACCTTTGTAAGTATAAAAGATTCCTATATTTAAAAAAAAATTGATTTTTTAGGACAAAGAGGTCCATTTATTATTTTAATTTACTGATGTTCGGTGACAGGACATTATAAAAATGAAATTTTTTAATAATAAGTTGCAAAATTTTGTAAAAGATATTTTTGTTGTTATAATTTTCATATATTATTACAAATTAGGGGTGTGTAGGGCAAAATAGGGTACATTTTTATACGTAATGTAAAAGTGTACCCCACTTTTATCAAATTATTTTAATTAGTATGTTTCAATAAGAAAAATATCACAAATATATATGCATGCATTGAGTTATGACATTATTGATTTATCATTACAAAGTAAATTTTAAAAATTGATTTTCATGTTGCATTTTTTAGACTTATAATTTAATAATAATACTATTTGTTATACTGTTTAAAAATTGATTTTAATTGATTCAACATATATACCTGGTGTAGAGAGGATATTATATATATCTATTAACAAAATAATTATGTATGCAGATTTGAGGTGAAAAAATATATATAAAGCAAAGATATAATTATACTTCACTTTGTATACCCGAGTAAAGCAGCTCGCAGTAAAATTTAAAAGCGGAAGAATAATTTAAACAATTCCTTTATTGATTAACGCAGCAATATTATCTTTAACTTATTGAGTTTATCGGATTTAGCACTATATACAAATATATAATATGGTGCAGATTCATTGCCGTCGGAGCACTGAAAATTATGAGATTGACACTGATGATTGAGGTGTATACATATACCACCCGATTTCATGTATATATCAAAGACTCTATATATTTATTCCGGAGCTCCTGATCGATATATAGCTGTAGCACCTTATGCCATCGATATTGTATATCGAATTATTGCTCATCATCTGCAAGATATATCACGAAAATTTAAAATTCATCAGAAGTGATGGTATAGACTGTATAGCGACATCATCAGCGAGACTAAAAGTATGCGACGGCAAACGCCATCAGACCCAACTGTTGGTGTAATTATGGATATTTAGTTCTAGACGAGAGTAATATATTAAATACGACGGCCAATATAAGATTGCCGATTATGAATCATTTTTTAATGGGTGCTGACTATCAATATTAAGATAGAGATCGACATTTTTTGACACATACTTAATCAAAGCGACTTTACGTCATGTATATTTATTGTATACTATTGAATATACTATGTAATATAATATTTATAATCATTTTTTAGTGAAATACCTAATATATATCTTCATCAGATACAGGGCAAGGACGAAATTCGGGGTACAGAAAGAAAAACCAATTAAAAATTTTTTATACCAGCTATATAATTTAATTATTATCTAACTGTAATTAAACTTTATTTCAACTTTAGTATCTAATGATCTGTTTAACTTTTTGTGCTGTTTAGGGCGAATGTAATTTCACATCAGTAAAACTGCAGTATACTATATATGTATCTATAAGTAATTGTGTAACTATTGCTTAGATTTTTATCCTGTTTGCTTATCATCTAAAAGCAAGATTAATTCGCCTGATCAAAAGTTCAGGTCCTATATATATGGTATTTATAGAAAAAATAACCATTGAATGAATTTCATTTCAGAAGATTTCGAAAAGTATAGATTTCAATTGGAAAATTTGTGCATGGAATTTTTTTATAGATCATATATTTGGCTAAAATATAAGGATTTTAAGTATATAATATAATTCATGTTGAAAAGGGAAATCAATCTTCTCTCTGTTTATATTTTTGTGAGTGTCACACTTTGACAAGTTACCAAAATAATTTGACATAAATCAGATCAAAAAATACAAAATCGACCTTAAATGTCACAACAATATAACCGCAACTCCAAACAAGAACGCCCATAACGCCTATCCCATTCATCACGTTGGTGATCATTCGCTTTCTTGAATCTTCGCCAAATATAATGCGTTGAAAAATTCACAGTTTCGTTGCTCATGGTCGGACTAAATAACAACAAATATTCGGAATGATAAGTTACCCCTCAGTCACCTCATCAGCTGCATGTAATTATCGATTGCGCTCAGCATATTCGATCTATAATAATGCGACCATATCATGTCTATAGTGAAATATTTGTCAGTGTGGACGCGATGTAAAAAGCCGCCACATAATAGATTTAAGTCTTTTGCCAGATTTCAACGTGTGCGCACGTAATCTTAGACCTCTACAAATTTGACAGTGTGAAATATATGTTTATAGAAGGGTTTCAGTTCGATATTCTAAAGTATGAAAATTTTAAACCGTCATATCTCTGATAATAAATCAGTTAGAGTCACACTTTTGGTTTTATAAAATTCAAGTGCCCTATTAGCTATCCAGTACTTGTATTATGAAAATTTTTTATCAGTTTATTAATCGTTAAATCGGTTTTGAAAAATTGAAAAGTTAAAATGTGGCTTATCTCATATACATACGCTCTTATATAGATGGTCATAGAGACGTGCAATCGTATAAATTCAAATAACATTTACTCATAAACCAGATATTAGACGAATAATTTAAATTTTCAACTTTGCATGCATTATATAAGTGGCTCATTTATATGGATAAAAGTTTCAAATCAGTGCAAGCTTATTCGTTTCAGTATCAAAACCCCATGAGTCTTTTTTTATGTAAATCTCCTGGTGTCTTTTTTCTTTAGAATATCATAATACACATTTGGTGTCATGCAGGAGTGAGATTTGAACCCACTCTCGAAAAGTATGGTATAAGACTGGAACCGAAAATTTATATACATATGCAATGAGTAACAGTCATTGCTCATATACTATGAGAAATAAATATTATCATGGCAAAAAACAAAATTATGAACAATATCGTTTTCGAAGACGAAGTTCTTAAGTTGGAATAATTTAAAATAAATTTTGAGAAACGTATAATCGATGACCCGTAAAAACAATGCAATTTCAAAGTGTAACGTTCAATTAATCGTTGATTTAGATATAGATATATGAGTGAAGTATAATAAACTTTGTAGCAGTAAAATGTCGGCCGCGAGATTTTATAATTATATGCCGTCGCAGGGCGGTTGCTGTTTACGACTGTTCTTGACGATATAGTGGTCGAAAAATCAATATCATGTTCGTGTTGTAACGTTTATATTTTTATTGGGAAACTGTATATACATAGAAGTCCGGTACAGTCTGTGCTACACGTTGTTGATGGACATTGACAGATAAGATTTGATGACGGCGAGATGCCTTCGGATGCCTGAAGTCGAAAGCGATATACCTGAAATAGTATAGAAGATAGTCGGCAAGTAAACCAAAACTGTGTTCATATTTTTACCGGGTGCGACCATCGAAATTTTATGACAGGTCACGCGGTATAGCATAGTTTATTGGTAGCCTTAAGCTTCCGACCTCGTCACAATCCGAGCGCCGCTTTTTCAAAACAACGTCAGAGAGCATCTCTGTGCATAGCGGTACCTTGACCCAATCCGAATACACTACATTTTCTCAACCTGCGACCGAAACGGTCTGAAGCCCCTTTTTCACGAAAATAATTATTGCATTTTTCATTGTATAACTTGAACAGAATAAACCTGTAAAAGATTTTTTTCCCAACTTGGAAATATTTTTTTTTCCTCACGAATTCTCCAAAATTTATTTTAAATTTTCCTGTATATATACCCGGGAAATGAAATAAACTGCGGCATTCTTATTTTTAAGTCACTCGAATTTCATTTCAAGAAAATGGCCGTGGACAATAGCGCTAACATATCAGTAAAACTCGGAAAGCAATTGATGTATAACTATTTCTTAAATTTTCATCCTTAGCGAGTTTTCGCTTCATTTTGACACTTTTGATTATAATAATAATGTAATAATAATCATTATTACCCTAAGTACCCCAATTCGCCCCACTTTTCTCTATTTAAAATTTTATACATATATAGTGGGTATAAAATTATAATTTTTAACGCAAAAGATCGTCCGTCAAATCTATAGTTTTGTCCGGCAAGTAAAATTTGTCTCTCTTCTCTCATCACTTAAAAATGGCATTTTCAGCGAGTATAAGTAAGATGTTTGGAAACTTTCTATGGAAATATATACATATACATATGGCTGTGAGTCCCTGATGGCTGAACAAGTTATTATTTTGAAACGTCAACGCTAATATGTCAGCATGACTTTTAAGTAGACTCCTGTCCGACTTCTGCCCGGCGAACCGAAAAAGATGAGAGAACCAAAGCATGAGGCGGTTTTTCTTAGAAGTTGCAGGAGTCTCGAAGCGTACAATGGTCCACATGCAATGACGTTGGGTCTTATGGGTGTATTCTGCCAATTTCGAGGAAAATATTCTGCTACGCCTGTCGACAAGGGTCGACCGCTTGTTTTTCCCTCCCTCAAAACAGAGTCTTTCAAGGACAACACTCGGCGACCTTATCCCAAACTGTTTAATTGATTTTTATTGTTGGCAAAACAAATTATTCGCCTAGACCAAATATTATACAACAAAAGTGACTAATAGACATGTAAGAAAAACTTCAAATACACAACATATTAAAAAAAGTTTAAATAATTTTTTCAGCTGATGCTTTTCGATTGGAACAATGAACCTTCATTATTGATCATATACGAGTCTATATAAAAACTCTGTCTAATGGAATTATTTAAATAATGTGTTTCGAAATTTTTTTCGTTCGTTTATATAACCATCATGTATCTCGCGTTTGAATTCACAAAAGTGGCACATACAAAGGGGAAATTGCTGAATTCATTGCTACACTCGTGTATCAAACAGTTGCTGGCACGTAATTCTTAAATCATCATACACACATACATTGCTTGCGAATCATGCGAATGGCACGAAAGTCAAAAGGAAGTGGCAATATAACCATAAAATGCAGATAATGGCCATTGGAGAGTATACGGTGTATTTCAGGGCCGTATAAGGCCTGTGAAGAGCAGAGAGAGACAAAAAGAAATTCTGCAGGAGGGAAAAATAATATTGCCGCTTGTAACGTCCTTTTATAATTTAATCACTCGCATATATAGACTCACTTGGCACGGCTATGCCGAGGAAACACGCAAAGGCGGCACGAACATGAAAGAAAAGCAATGTCATTGGTTGCAGGAGTTTTTTATGTAGCAAGCACAACAGCTAATATATACAAGTCAAAAAATGTATCTGATGGTTTTATCCTAGAGGCAACATGCTAAAGCATGATACGGCCATTTTTATTATTCCCAATATTATATACATATTATAGATACAACAACTGATGGTGTGATGTCGGTAGAATTTTCATCACAATATCAACACATTAATTTAATTTAATCTAATTTCAATAATTCATTCTGCCTTTCAATTTGTCGGTCAAATATATATATTTTTCGCAATCATCCGACTCAGAAAAAAAAAAATTTCATTTTCTCGTGGGAAACTTTTCGTTGTCGCACGCATTTTTCCGTATAATAATAAATTTTTATGCTCTACACATCATATAGAGAAAGATATGAGTCAAAATGGGGTGCCCAAGATAATAACAAACTTGTTAGAAGCAAGCAGGTAAATATGGAGTAAATGATGCTCGCTATAAACAGCATATGACGAATTTCAGAATTAATTCGATAATTAATAATTATACTTGAATTTTGGATTTTACGGAGCTATGTTCTAATATTACTGTATACTTTTTGAACGGTACCTATATAGAAAAAATCATGCAAATTTTTTTGTTTTTAAATTTTAAAAGCATTCTCAAAATAAAATAATAATTTGTAAAGTGCAAAGATAAAAAGACAATGATTGGAAAAACACTACATTTGTATATATATACGAATTCTGTTAATTCGTACCGTCTAATGTGCAGAAATCTGCTGCGAGCATCGAGACAGTAGGGCAGCAGTCGATTCCAGAATTATTGCATGCTGGAACATGAAAAGACATTGGCTGATCTTTGATTATTTAGTTAGCCATTTGCTATAAGTAAAAAACTGAGATACAAGAATGAGAAATTTTATAATCAACCTATATTTAACGAAAAAAAGTATAGATAATACGTGTACCTGAAAATGCCCGACTAATTAAAACTCTGAGATTATCCGACAAATATTTGATGACAATTAGGTGTTTGTACGTGTCTATTCAGTGCTATTTACATTGTATATATCATATCTAGACAGTCTCACAGAGTGTTTACAACTCGAGATATAATTCAAAAGCCCCGAAAGAGAGACAAACTCAACCGAGTAGGAGATTAATTCTGTCTGCCTTTTTGTAGCCCGACAAACGAGCCCAAATCACAAGTTATCTTGCAAGGAAAATTCGGATTGCATGATACACGGCTTCAAATTATACTCGAATTATTCTTATTCAACTTGTCTTTGAATTTCATAATATTATAGACAGTTTAACATGGCGCAATTAAGTTGTAAATCTGCCCGCAATCCGCGATTGCGCGGTTGAGATTTCTATATATTTCATTTGGATATATATATCTTGAATATACATATGTACAATCAGATTTAGACAAGATATTTGGCCAGAATATTTTTATAACGTATACATGTACCCATTAATCATTCTCTGATATGGCTATAATTTTTTTATACAAGTAAAATGCAATTTTTAAAAATGCCATTCGGCAGCTGAAATGGAAGTATAGATTTCTTTTGGAAATCTCGTTTTATAAAAACGACTGCATTAGCGAAATTTCACTGAATCATTTAGTTATTGATATGATTAAATATTTTAGACTATAGCAATAAAACCTATCGATATAGAAATGAAAGCCTATTTAATCAACTTTCGGATGAACTGAACAAATATTTAACAAGTTATTGCGTTCGATCAAGAGTTATATCATAGACGAAATCATCAAAAATCGGATTTTTTCATTTTTCGAAAATTTTGATTTGCTGCTATTTCTAAACTAATAAACCGATTTGGCTCATCTTCGAACTTGACCTTGGTATTGGTCCATATAGAATAAGGATGCCGAGTTTCATTATATATACATGGAGAATACGGCTGCAATAGTTTGATTTCTAAGAAATCTACTAGAAATATAGTTGTGTTCAAGTTAAACATATGTATACTGTAATTATATATATATAATAAACATATCCATAATATACCTATAAAATGATGAAAAAAAAAAAATACTTCCCACCGAAATTCAAAGTTACTTATGAAATTTTTTTATTCGGAATATTTTGTGCAGTACTTAGAGAATGTTCCTATACCTAAGCAAAAATGTATTTCACATGAAAATTCAGTTATAAACCTTGCATGTTCGAAATATTTTCGATAAAACACAAATAATAGCTTTTTCAATCCGACGGCAACACTATATAACATTATGTTCAGAAGACACATTGATATATATACTCGCATTGAGAAAATAATACTCATCGATCTGTGAGCAATGTAAATCTTGCATATAATATACCAATAGTATGCATATTATAGCACAAAATAATGTACTATCAGGACACAATTTATATGTAGTCGTTATAGATTAATTATAGTGTGCAGTATATATAGAAATATCCATCGAGAGTGCATCAAATGTTTGTTTTTGATAGTCATATGATAAACTGTACTACTATATACATATAATGACACTGATCATTAATCAATTACATATATGGTCTTTATATGATTGATTATATATAATTATATGGTTTTTACTCGGGCTCTGCGATTAAAATTAATGAAGATATCTTATATACAAGTCTTTTGATTCATTTATGCTCTTGCACATAACGAAAACAAGATCTAATACTTACTGTAGATTTCTATTCATCCGAAATATATATTATATGCAAATATGATGGCATTTTTTCAGCGCCACAAACCACATGGAATGTACGGATATCCGCATAATCTATACCTGCACTCGCATTAAACGCATTTTTTTGCCAAAATGCAACTGATTCAACCAATATAAAAACACCACCACCAGCAAATCTCTCTATAATCCCGCTTATAATCACCCCTCCCTGCCTATTCTTTAAAAAATGTAATCATCTGATGGGTTTATTCCCAAGTATACATTTGCTTTACAGATTCCTCGTTTAGTATGGTCAATTAATGATACTGAATATCTTTTGCTGTGGTGTTTTTTTCTTGATTTGAAAATGACTTAATGTTACATTCATGTATGTAGTCCGGATTGACCTAATGTGACAAAAGCGCGTAAACAATAAGTGAATATCTAAACAAATGGGGCATACATACCAGGATTGGGATGGCTGTGATACGAGGGTTTTTTCATCCACTCATATGGACTGCGAATTTGTGGCCGGGCTGGCGGCGTGGCGCTGTTGGCGAGGCTGCGATTACTCCTATTGTGGTTATTTACAGGGGGCGAGGTAGGTGTGCGGGGGCTGCTGACTTCGCTGCCACTGACGGTATTCGGGGGGCTCGGAGCACCCGGCGCAACGCCCGAATGGTTTCCCTCATCACCGCTCCACTCGGAGATCTGCGGGTGCAATTGCTGTTGTGGATAGGCCTGGTGGTGGTGTTGGTACTGGAAATTATGCGAATAGGGTGGATGCGGATGCGGATGGGCCCAGGGTAGCACATTGGGTTCCAGGTACTGCTGAGGTCCGGGGCCCTGGTGCGGATGACCGTGCGGGTAGCTGTACCACAGCTGCTGGCCGGCGTCAACCCCAACCATCGCCGCTGCCACCACAGCTTGCTGCTGCTGCGCCTGTGTCTGGTGCTGCTGCGCACCCACTTGCTGTTGCTGCTGCTGTTGCTGCCGGTATATAGATAGAGGATTGTACAGTGACACCATCGCTACACTTTTATTAAGTTCATCACAGTTCCGTCACAATAAGGCACCGATCACATCACTTCACTGCACTTCTTCCTATTCTTGTTCTTTTTTTCTAGACACTTAGACACCGACGATGCTGCACCTTCGACTCTCCGACTGCTTGTGACCTGCGAATGCCCACCCCTACCCTTCGGATCCGCCTCCGAATTATTTTCCCTCTCCACGACGCGCGCGCAACCTATGAGAATGCATGACGTCAATCGTGATGGCGGTCTGGCGGATGTCTGTCGCTGGTCTGATTACTCGCGATCGAGATGATAAAATTTATCGCGCGCCCCCGACTTTGTCTCCATTACGATTTTCGTAATTGTTTGTTCGGGCATTCTTACGGCCCTTGGCTAAACGTGAAAATTCTAGTTAGCAAATCATGTATCACTGCCTCAAATGCCCTTAAAAATATCCAGCTGGATATTTTTAAACGCTTACAAAATTTTTTTTACCAATTGACTCATCATTCAGGCCGAAAAGCATCTTCGGTAATGCTGTAATGCATGCCATGCGATTTTAGCATGACCTTACAATCCAATATCCGGCGTGTCGTCTCATATGCATCGATTTCAGAGTACTTGGCTAAGTAAATGCTCCAGAGGGAAGCGCGATGTGACCCATCATGGATCTATGATCTTGCACATTATCGCATATAGGTGTAGCAAACTGTGTACAGTGAAAGACATGTGCCAAAACCGCCGTAACGTTCCATCATCCTACACGAAGTTTTAGGCATTTTTTGGCACGTTGAATCATTTCCTGAGATATATATACTGTTGTGACTGTGCGGTGGAAATCTCTCTACCAAAAGTAAGTATAGTGATGGACGTATTCCACTCTCATTATATGTATCTTTTAACAGTGGGATAGAATCACAGCTTCCAGTGCTTGAAGTGTTCTTTGATTAATTGAACACACACAGGATCGGAACGAGTGATTCGAATTTCTTACAGAGGTATATCCGCAAGTATTATTAGCTCAAAAGAGCTTCAGTTACATGCATGTCAATGGATCGCAGAGGCAAATTTCCGTGGTAAGGAAATACCACAAAATTGACATCACTATCCGGATTCAGTGCAGCTTTGATTTGATTTTTAATTTTGCATCTTAGACCCGAGTACTAACCGTTATGCATCACGTGGGACATGAAACCAGACCTTGCAGGTGCGTCGAACTTCTATACCGCACAGTAGAGAGCGGCCTTTATTTTTCTCTCGGCTGCTTCATAACTGCTTCCTGCTTCTCATTTTCTCCTGCCGATTCATCACCTATGCAGCTAAGAAAATTATATATATTAAAACAATAAGTTCCTTAAAAAATTGAGAGCAAAATCTTATTGCAAACACAGTTATTTGTCATCATATATATAGTCATTTTGCTCTCTATGGTGAGCTTTTGCCTCGATCCCCCCTATATAATGATTATATAGGCATGTTATTAGATATTTTACTTCAAGTCGGTTCAGCTGATGGCCACGAAAAATCTCATTATTATGGGTCTCTTTATAATATGCGTAATATTATTACCAATTTTATTATAGAAAAACCTGAATTTTTCCAAACGAAATATTTTTATTTTTACTCAATTTTTTCCATGTTCTAAAAAAACATCCAACGATAATTGGAAGCACTATTCAACATTCGGCATCTAATTTCCATACGAAAGGTTGAATATTAATTGCCTGACATTTTGATTCTTAGCTTGCTTCGTTCAGACTTTAATGATCGACTTGTAAAATTTTTTTTTCATTTCTTGTGTTTTACGACCGCCTATAAAAACACTACCTGCTATATCGCCAATTTTATACACAACAAATTACACTTTATATCTTTTTTTTTCTAATATCATCTTAGATCCCTTTGATCGTTTCACATCTTGATTCTCAACTGACTCATCATCGTCATCGTCGATCTAGTCTATTCTGGGCAATAAATAACAAATAACGACGAAACTGATGGGGAAATTAATTTCTATAATAAGACCGAAAATCTCCAGATAAGCAACCTTCCGATCTGAAATATGTTGAAAATTTTCTCAATTCATCATTGGAAATTTACATAAAAAATCGCTGAGCAGAAACGTGTACATCAACTGAGGGTCGAAGGCGCCTCGAAACGGCCGTCAGACGCTTTCTCTCGTCGGCGCGATTCCAACGCAAAATTCGTGTGTAAAATACTTGGTCTCAGGCCTGATGATTGCTTTATATTGTCCACATTTTAACAAGCGCATCTTGAACTTAACTGTAAGCAAATGCCTTTAAAGGACGAAGATCAGAAGATTTTTCCGACATATACCGTAATACGTCCATCAAAATCGACCTTTTGGTGTACGGTTGACCTTCGCTCTATATTTATGCTTTTATTATTTGCCTGCTTTCCTGAAAATATGGAAGCTTATCTCCTGTCGGTGTAACAATCTATATATTCAACACATATATTAACAATTAACTAATTGACACATTATACAGAGCAATAACAATTAAATATTTTAAATCGATGGATTTGTTTTTTTGATATGAATATTTCAAAAACCATGCATCATGCGATTTGAATATGACTTTTCTATAGTAGTCCAAAACCTAAATAACCTGCTCCATTCCCTGGTTCCAACTAATTCTCTATGTAAATTTATATGCGAATGCACGTTACATTGATGCCCCATTGGGTTTCCCCCGTGTGCCATAATCTGAACTGCTTCGCAATTCGCTGCAAGACATAAATTGAAGGGGTATATCAGAGTTGACTCATCAGTTATGTCACCCGAGAGAGTCGACTTTAACTGATAAATAGCCGAGCAATCCCCCGATGATTTGATGATTTGTCCAAGATCGTCTTGATTTTTTCCATATGCTCACAATATCAACCTCGCATTTTTGTATGTAATGCGCGTTTCACTTGTTTTACCGGAAAGATATAATATAGAGTTTCAGATTTTCGATATCCTCGCGGTTGACAGAGAACGACACAAATTCGAAGAAAAAACTCGCAGAACAGAAAATTAAATTACACCGGATATTTACATCATATGTGTTATAGGAGTAAGTTCCTAAACTTCCACTGATAATACATTGTTTTTCATGTTTTACTACTTCAAGTAGGAGATATACTTATGTAAGGAAATGATGTGGGGTAAGACGGGATGTGCCTAAATAAACGAGAAACGAAATTTATTACGCAATTGCGTCAACAATATACAATTGAATTGTTAATTATAACTATAATCAAACTTTTTATTTCAACTATTATTTAATCATTTGTTTAACTATTTGTGCCGCCTATAGCATAAGCTTTTACTATAATTTGACATTAATAAAACTGTATTTTATAAACAATGGTATAACAATTTCTTAATCTTTTATCCTTATTCTTAGCGAGCTTTTTCTCCATCTTGCTCCATTCTTTACACTCTGGTATATCCCATTTTGCCTCATTATTTCCTAGTATACACACGCGACTCACCTTTTTATCTAACATTGCAGAATGTGTATGAAAATTATGCATGGTGAATGAATTTTTATTATACAATAATCACTTATAGATTTAAGGTATATTAGAATTTTATGTTAGTTTCTTATATTCTCTCTAAAAAATCACGTAATTTAGTCGCGACATAATATTTGTGGAAATATTTTGTATGTAAATAAGAAATATATGATTAGAGATGCAATGGGAAAAGGTGGTATATCTTCCCTAGCGCGAAATCTTAAAGGGCCTGGGGCCTGACGAGTTTAAGATCGATGTGTTTGATTAATTTCTCGCGCTATAGTACGGTAAAAATTTTGTGTAATAATAATTTAGTTATGTCCAATGTCAAATGCAGTAGAATTAAATATGACTGGAATCGACCCACTATTCGTGCTCCCAATAAGTTATTTGATTAAAAAAATTTCTACCACATTAGGGCTCGAAATTTCTTATAAAAAAAGTCGTGCAGTTCGAGAGAAGTTTGCTAAAGGCACTTCAGATCGCAGTAGCGAGCATCTGCTGGGGAGGATCGATCGAGGATAAATATCTTGCAGGACTGTATTAGGTAAAAAATCATTGGGCGAGTATTATTCGGCAATTTAGCTTAGACATGCAGACAACCCGATCCAATAATGGTGAACTGACTGAAACATTCGGAGCTGAACAAGAAGATGAACACTCTAATAACAGCCGAGACGGCGCTGGACCAGCTGATGGAGGTGAAAGAGTTTTTCTCATTGCCTCTGCCGTCGGCCGTGGCGGTTGATCTGTAGGCATTGCTCGACGCTCGGTGTAATCCCCCTGGACAAGCTGTCATGCCTCAAAACCACCTCACCTTAGACCTCATTTTCGCAAACGCTAAAGGAGTCCTAGCCGAGATCCGGGACTGAATTTATTGGCAGCGCAGTATGTTATCCTGAAATCGCGGTCCAAGAGCCCTCTCATAGATTCGTACTATTTTAGAATTTCTTGTGGCCTGCTTCTTTCAGGATAAGCTGTTTTTACACAACTGTTATCTATCAAATCGTTGTGAACTTCTGTTCACGTACTGCACGCCTGTCTGTTCGCAGTAGTCTCAACGTGAGGACTGAACTCTGCGATCAGTAAGGTCCTATGTAAGTCTCATTACGACTACGACGAGTAAATAAGATAGTTCCTTTGATAGCCAGGTTTAAAAATTGGCTGCAATGATAAAGGAAAGAAGATAAAGTGACTTTGTAATAAATTCTATTATATATTATGTGTTAATGTCTAATGAATTTTGGTTATTTTCTAATTTATAGTTTGTTTTAAATATCAAATTTTATACAATAATATAATCTATTTTAAAAATGATGTATTTTCAATGTTTTTCAGGTTGTTGAAAAAAAATGAATGCGCGCAATACAATTAATCAGTATATATAATTGGAAAATAAGTATTAGATGCATTAAAAAACTCGTACCATCAATTTTTTTTTTAATTGGTGTAAAAATACATATGTAAATGTTTATTAATCTAGACGAATGTTAAACTTAAATTATTCACTCAAGTTACCACAAATGCAACCGTGAAAATTACAAACGTGAAAAATATTTCAAATTTATATTCACAAATTACATTAGTTAATAAAGATTTTCGAGTAAAAAAAGAAATAAATAATACTAGTACACTGGCAGACAGAAATTGAATTGTCTATTCTTTGGAAATTCGGCAGGCTTTCATTCAATTCAACTTTCAGTTTGATATGAATCCATCACGAGATTTCCATCCTCGTCGCGCATGCGTATTCTTCCATTAGAATACCTGGTTTCCTGGGCACCATTCGGGTATACAAATTTTATAGTACCATCTGGATATTCTCGCCGCTAAAGAAAAAAAAAAATTATTTATATAAAAGCCATGATGGAAACATCATTATTAGTACTGACCTTGTGGAGGGACGTGTGTATTTCGCGCTGTCCGTTGGGCAGCGAAATAATTTTATCTCCGTTTGGAAAGGTTTCAGCGATAGTTCCGTCGGGCAGGGCCCACTTCTCAACGCCGTCGGGCTGCGTCAATCGAATGGAACCGTCGGGAAACGATACCTCAACAACACCAGAGCGCGTTCGTCGCTCTTGCTGGCCACTGAAACAAAAAACGCAATTTTTATTAACGAAAAATAGAAAACTCTGATGACAAATAAACGGAACTCACTCGGGGAACTCGAGAATTTCGAACCCATCAGGGAAAGTCGTGTGCCAGGTGTTGGTTTGTGCGTAAAAATACTTCACGCAGTTGTCAGCCGTGGTTTCACGTACGTCGCCATTAAAATAAATGACTTTTGTGATCCCACGATCGGGATAGACTCGCTTGACATTGCCATTAGGGTACCAGAACTCCATGTGGCCATCAGGATGTTTTACATCCCTCAAAACTTTGCCAATCGATCGAGTTTCTGCACTAGACTCGCAATTCGCCGGACTAACAGGCGGGAGATGCTTTGGAGGGATAGCCCGAGGTATTTCCGCAGACTCTTCTGTACTTGGATCTTTTCCAATTGCAATTTTTTCATCGCCCTGAAGCAAAAAATTCTTTGGTGCATTACTCGCGACAGGGTCTTCCACAATGTGCTTAAAGCACGTCTGTTTTTGCGATAGAAATTTTTCGACAAAGTGTTGGTACTTCTCCTGCTGGATCGGGGATTTTGGCTTAAGTTCTGATAGTGGCCAAACATCGCGGGCTATTTCTCCACTAGATTCTGAAGATTTATCTCGAGTTTCGGTCTCAACTACTTCAACCTCGATCGGCGGTTTCGGCGTGGGATTGCTCGAATTAAAATTTTCACGATTGATTAATGTCTGTGGCTTTGATCGCTCGAAATTTTCACATTCCTCCGAAACCTCTTTAAGTAAATTGACATATAATTCCCGTTTATCAAGCAGCTTGTCACTCTCTTCTGACGCGTTGGCGATGGTTTTTCCAGTATCAATAATTTCTCGATCGTTTCGGTCGCCTTTTGACTTTTCAGCCTCGGTTTTTTCCGAGAGTTGCTGATTTATTTGATGGATAGCACGTGTATTGGTGCTGAGTTGTTTTCTGTGTTTTGGGACCGTGCGATTTTCTCGCAGTTGTTCGACTTCTCGTTTTAGCTTGAGATTCTCCAATTGAAGGACACGAACCTGGCTGCGTTGACGGGCCTGAGCGGCTTGTGCGCGGCTTTCTCGCTCAGCCATATCTGCTTGGAGTTGCTCCAGCTGTCGGCGCAGTTCTACTGCCTCTAGGCGCTCTTGTTTCGTCTGCAGCGATCGCTCACGCGCATCCCGAAGTCGCGTTTCCAACGCAGTCTTCTCTCGGCTAAGCCGTGCACGTTCTTCCCGCAGCGATCGCTCCATCTCCGCTCGCTCCAGCTCCAAATTCTCCATCTTGACCTTTAGCTCGCGCTGCTCTCGCCGTTGCTCCTCGTGCAAGCGCTGTCGCTGCTGTGACAACGCCGTGTTCTGCTTGCGGAATATGTTTATCTCTTTCTCTAGCTCCAAAAGTCGCTCCTTCAGCAGTTGCGATGTGAAAACTGCATGTGGCGCATCTTCAGAATCTGCAACGATCTCTGTGACACTCGCTAAACACAATTCCTCCCGTAAATCTTGTGCCAACTCGTCGGAAATTTCGTGTGAGTCACAATATGGAGGATTCATCATGTTTTCTTGTTTCTCCATTGATTGCTGATTTTCTGGGCAAACATTTGCCGGATTTTCAACGATAATTTCCACATCTGATTCATCCGAGTTGGATTGGTCCGCGTAAAAGGTCTCTTGCGATTCGTTGGATATCGATGTGTCGGTGAGCCCGTAGGTTTTGTACTCGTCGTAGTTGGAAAATCGCACATGTACGCCTTGATTTTTTTTCCCGACATCCTCTCGACTGTCGGTATCCTGAGCGTTGTCAGAATCGTCGCTGGTAACTCTGGAGCTTGCAGAAGACATCAGTGTGAATTCTTGCTCGGTCGGGCTGCTTTCTCTCGGCGGAATCGTCTCGAATTTGTCGGATTGACATTGAGACTGCATGGGAATCTCTGCAATGCATGCCAACGAAGCTGTTGAATTATTACGACGCACATTTGAAGCTATATCAAAATTTTTAAAGATGTTATGCAGCTTAGTGGGTGTTGATTGGTGCATGAATGCCATCACCGCGCTCGAAGTCGAGCAGAAACTCGAATTCTCCGCTTTTTCCTCCATGAATTCGAATATTTGTGTTTCGAGCTTCGATGAGTCGAGGTCAGATTGGCTTGATTCGTTTACAGACTCGATTTTTACTCGGGCTTCGCGAAATTCTTGTAAATCCAATGATTCTTGCGCAATTTTTGCATCAGGTCTGACTATTTGGGTGTTTTTCGTAGGATTTGGCGCATGCTTCGTTCGTACTAATGGGTTTTCGACTTGTGTGACTGACGTGGAACAATTTTTCGGAGTTGGTTTCATCTTGAATCTTGCCAAACCTGCGCCTTTGCGTAAAAATGGTCTTTTCATTGATTCTGGTCCCTTGGCATTACGGTTTACATCGCAGTTTATATTTGTAGAATCTTTTGGGTTTTCTTCACGCTGGCTGGAAACGTCTTTGTTTGATGACGGCACAGGAATTTCGTCTATTGCTCTTTTTTCCATGGGTTTTCCCGATAAATTCAATTTGAAGTCATTCATTGACTCTCGCCGAAACCGCCTGGGGGTTTCTTCTATTTGGGGCGACTCTGACTCTATATCTGCATGTCCAGAGTCCAAAGATCTGGTTTGAACGTCCTCTGGCGCAATTACCAGCCGTTTGAGCTCCAGTTCACTGGCTAATTGACAAAACTCATTTGAATCTGAGAGAAACATAGTTTTTTGTATTCTGTCGGGTCTTATCTGCCTTATTTCTGCATCCGCAGCTGGATACAATAATTGTAATTCAGGCTTGAGACCTTCCAAGAGGCTGTTGTCACCGTAACCTTCAATAGACTGGCTCACGGCTTCGTACGTCTGCTTCTTCTGCTCGATCGTCAGAGAATTTATTTGGTCCTGTTGAAGTTTTAGTAGTCGCTCTTTTTGATTCACTTGCCATTCTCGTAGTTCTTGAAGTGTTTGGACCAGTGTTGTCTCCAGGGCCATAGCCTAACCTTATTCGGTATTTTAAAATTCGTCTTCAGATAGCATTTGGCTCATTTTTGCGATCCTAGGATTGATTTGCAAACTCTAGATTGAAAATTCGATGATTAGCTTTGACTTGTAATTTGTTTAAATGGATTTATTGATTCATTTTACTTACTTTTAAGGCTGGTCAAGTCCCATTAGTTTGAAATCGCTTGGAAAAACTTGAATTTGCTATGGATAATAGTTATGGATGACTTTAAATAATTAAATAAATTTTTTCAATGCTTTTTAAATAATAAAAATCACCAAATTTAATGTTGTTAATTAAATTTTGTAGCAGAGGTAAACATAACCTCGTTGTTGAGATTAAATTAATAAGTTTATTGCCGTTAACAAATCCAAGGATTTCATAGAATAGAAATTTTATGATAAAAAGTTATTGATTTTGAATACTTGATAGTTTAATGAATTTACACAATTTTTCGGCGTTTTTAGGTGTATATGGGTATACAACTGTACAGTGCATAAGTATAGACTGATATACACACACACAGCACACTACTGTACACGGGTGAATACTCAGCTGATGGGTGTACATATTTTTTTGCACACATTCTTGACGCCGTCACTCGACGTTCTTTATATATAAGTAATATTTCATCCGCTAGATGACTGTATAATAGTCTATGGGATAGAGTGCTCGCCCATGGAGACAGAGGTCCTGGGTTCAAATCCGGGTGACATTAGTTTTTTTTATTTTTTAAATTAGCATTATTTATTTGATACATGAATTTTTATGCGATATAACAATCAATCTACTTTATTTAGGCGTTTACCTAACGCTTGAATGATGAAAACTTTTTTTCTTTAAATTTAGTTTTTTAGGGATTGTGACTACGGATCAATAGTTACAGAAAATTTTGTGGAACATTTTTTATAGCAAATTTAATTCCCTGCAATTTATGTGGAATATATTTACGCGATATCTTACGTATTTACAGAGTTATCACAAAAAAACTAAAATTATTTTAGGTTTTTCAAGGATAACTCGATAAATAAAGGAGATATTGACAAATGTTACTCTTCATAAATTGTTGAGCATTAAATTTTCTACAAATAATATTCTGCAAAATTTTCTGTAACTATCGAACTTTAGCCAGAAATCGCAAAAAACAGAATTGAAAAATGAGAAGGGGGGACCCTTCCCATTTTTTCAAAAATTTATTTCACAGTAGAGCATTGGGGAGTTGCTCAAAAAATAGAAAATTAATTGTTATACAAGATCCAGTATCAAAAACTGCATAAAAATGATTTTTTCCCATGTTTTTTAAGGAAAAACGAAAATTTTTAGACACGTGGCGCCATCTAGCGGTCGGTGCGCCGAACTAAACCAGCAAATATTGTGTTTTTTCGTTTTTCCTTGATATCTCGCGAAATAAGGGTGATATCGAAAAATATCATTCTTTATAAATTATTTGAAATTAAATTTCCTACAAATTATGTGGAGTAAAATTTTCTGTAGCTCTTAATCTGTAGCCAGAAAATCCAAAAAACTGAATTTGGAAAAATATTTTTTTTTTTGTCATTAAAGGTAAGTAATCACTCTAATTATTAATTACATACGATAAAAAGTAGTTTAAACCAAAAAACTCGCATTATTTCCGTCTATTTGTGAAGCCGAAAAAATTCGGATTTCCTAGCGATAAAACCTGCCCCGTCCATTAAATAAATGATTTTTTAATGTATTATCATTAACTACATCAATAAAAACAATTTCACCGCGCTCAAAATACAAAAAAAAATTTTTTTTTTTGAAAATTCATGAAATGTGTTAGGCATATATAACTAATATTGCGTATACAGGTAGCTCATTGTGGTCTAGTGGACTAAGTGTTTGCGCTCGAAGTCGGAGGGCGCGGGTTCGGATCCTGCGTACGGTTTTTTTTTGTGGTAAAATGATTTTTTTTCTATTAAAATTTTTTTTTTTAATAATTTTTTTAAATAAAATTTAACTTTAGCACCTGTGGTGCCATCTTGCAGAGTTTTTTGCGACTATTCTATTTTGGGTGACCGCAGCGCCATGTGGCGGTGAATTGCAGAACTAAATTTTTATTGAAAAACTCGAGAATTTGTGCGACTATTCTATTTTGGGTGACCGCAGCGCCATGTGGCGGTGAATTGCAGAACTAAATTTTTATTGAAAAACTCGAGAATTTGTCGAAAAAATTAGTTCTGCAATTTGCCGCAAGGTGGCGCGGCGGTCGCAAATCGTGATTTTTCGTTTTTCCTCGATATCTCGCGAAATAAGGGAGATATCGCAAAATCTTACTCTATATAAATTATTGCAAATTAATAAATTTTTTAAATTAAATTTAACTTCAGCACCTGTGGTGCCATCTTGCAGAGTTTTTTGCGACTATTCTATTTTGGGTGACCGCAGCGCCATGTGGCGGTGAATTGCAGAACTAGATTTTTAATGGAAAACTCGAGAATTTGTCGAAAAAATTAGTTCTGCAATTTGCCGCGAGGTGGCGCTGCGGTCGCAAATCGTGATTTTTCGTTTTTCCTCGATATCTCGCGAAATAAGGGAGATATCGCAAAATCTTACTCTATATAAATTATTGCAAATTAAATGCGGTCGCAAATCGTGATTTTTCGTTTTTCCTCGATATCTCGCGAAATAAGGGAGATATCGCAAAATCTTACTCTATATAAATTATTGCAAATTAAATTTCCTATAAATTATGTTGAATAAAATTTTCTGTAGCTCTTAATCCGTAGCCAGAAAACGCATAAAACGAAATTTCGGAAAATGTTTTTTTTTTCGTGATTAATGGCAGTTAATTAGTCTAATTGTTAATTACATACCATAATCAGGTGTTTAAGCCACGAAATTAGCGTTATTTTAGTGTTTTTCCGACGCTAAAAAAATCTTCACTTTTAATTAGTCTAATTGTTAATTACATACCATAATCAGGTGTTTAAGCCACGAAATTAGCGTTATTTTAGTGTTTTTCCGACGCTAAAAAAATCTTCACTTTTTTAAAACACTAATAAAACGCTAATTTAAGGGATTAAACAACTTATCATTGTATATAATTAATAACTACACCAAGAAGAAGCCTTTAATCACGAGAAAAAAAACATTAACGCTAATTTAAGGGATTAAACAACTTATCATTGTATATAATTAATAACTACACCAAGAAGAAGCCTTTAATCACGAGAAAAAAAACATTTTCTGAAATTTAGTTTTTTGCATTTTGCGGCTACGGATAAAGAGCTACAGAAAATTTTACTCGACATAATTTGTAGGAAATTTAATTTTAAATAATTTATAAAGAGTAATATTTTGCGGCTACGGATAAAGAGCTACAGAAAATTTTACTCGACATAATTTGTAGGAAATTTAATTTTAAATAATTTATAAAGAGTAATATTTTGCGATATCTCCCTTATTTCGCGAGATATCAAGGAAAAACGAAAAATCGTGATTATATCTCGCGAAATAAGGGAGATATCGCAAAATCTTACTCTATATAAATTATTGCAAATTAAATTTCCTATAAATTATGTTGAATAAAATTTTCTGCAGCTCTTAATCCGTAGCCAGAAAACGCAAAAAACTAAATTTCGGAAAATGTTTTTTTTTTTATGATTAATGGCAGTTAATTAGTCTTATTTTGCAGCTCTTAATCCGTAGCCAGAAAACGCAAAAAACTAAATTTCGGAAAATGTTTTTTTTTTTATGATTAATGGCAGTTAATTAGTCTTATTGTTAATTACATACCATAATCAGGTGTTTAAGCCACGAAATTACCGTTATTTTAGTGTTTTTCCGACGCTAAAAAAATCTTCACTTTTTTAAAACACTAAAATAACGCTAATTTAAGGGATTAAACAACTTATCATTGTATATAATTAATAACTTGAAAAATTCGTCAATTTGTCTGAAAAAATTAGTTCCGCAATTTACCGCGAGGCGGCGCTGCGGTCGCAAATCGTGATTTTTCGTTTTTCTCCGATATCTCGCGAAATAAGGCAGATATCGCAAAATATTACTCTATATAAATTATTGCAAATTGAATTTCCTACAAATTATGTTTGATAAAATTTTCTATAGCTCTTAATCCGTAGCCAGAAAACGCAAAAAACGAAATTTCGGAACATGTTTTTTTTTTCGTGATTAATGGCAGTTAATTAGTCTAATTGTTAATTACATACCATAATCAGGTGTTTAAGCCACGAAATTAGCGTTATTTTAGTGTTTTTCCGACGCTAAAAAAATCTTCACTTTTTTAAAACACTAAAATAACGCTAATTTAAGGGATTAAACAACTTATCATTGTATATAATTAATAACTACACTAAGAAGAAGCCTTTAATCACGAGAAAAAAAACATTTTCCGAAATTCAGTTTTTTGCATTTTGCGGCTACGGATAAAGAGCTACAGAAAATTTTACTCGACATAATTTGTAGGAAATTTAATTTCAAATAATTTATAAAGAATGATATTTTTCGATATCACCCTTATTTCGCGAGATATCAAGGAAAAACGAAAATACATAATTTGTAGGAAATTTAATTTCAAATAATTTATAAAGAATGATATTTTTCGATATCACCCTTATTTCGCGAGATATCAAGGAAAAACGAAAAAACACAATATTTGCTGGTTTAGTTCGGCGCACCGGCCGCTAGATGGCGCCACGTGTCTAAAAATTTTCGTTTTTCCTTAAAAAACATGGGAAAAAAGCATTTTTATGCAGTTTTTGATACTGGATCTTGTATAACAATTAATTTTCTATTTTTTGAGCAACTCCCCAATGCTCTACTGTGAAATAAATTTTTGAAAAAATGGGAAGGGTCCCCCCTTCTCATTTTTCAATTCTGTTTTTTGCGATTTCTGGCTAAAGTTCGATAGTTACAGAAAATTTTGTAGAACATTATTTGTAGAAAATTTAATGCTCAACAATTTATGGAGAGTAACATTTGTCAATATCTCCTTTATTTATCGAGTTATCCTTGAAAAACCTAACATAATTTTAGTTTTTTTGTGATAACTCTGTAAATACGTAAGATATCGCGTAAATATATTCCACATAAATTGCAGGGAATTAAATTTGCTATAAAAAATGTTCCACAAAATTTTCTGTAACTATTGATCCGTAGTCACAATCCCTAAAAAACTAAATTTAAAGAAAAAAAGTTTTCATCATTCAAGCGTTAGGTAAACGCCTAAATAAAGTAGATTGATTGTTATATCCCATAAAAATTGATGTATCAAATAAATAATGCTAATTTAAAAAATAAAAAAAACTACTATCACCTGGATTTGAACCCACGACCTCTGTTTCTATGGACGAGCGTTCTATCCCATAGACTATTATACAGTCTTTAAACAAATGAAATATTACTCATATATAAAGAACACATTTCATTACTTATTTTCATTTTAAGGACCTGCTGTAATTAGGGTAGGAATAATAATAAAGGATAGGATATATACCCTCTCGACGACATCTTTATAGGATAACAATAATTCTGAGAACCGCTGACTGCTCAATTAAGCACACTCTTGAGCGTTTCCGAGCACGGTTTCCGAAAGCGGAAACCTTTACGTATATGTATATATTGATGCGTGTGTCGTGTTGCTCAATGTGGCGTTTTCATTTGCGTCGTTGAAGTTGCGAGGAAATTTATTGATATTTTTGTTATCCAACTTTTGAGAAGATGTCTTTGTGGCGAATTTTGCCACCGAAACTCCTCGGACCATCGAAAAGCTTGTCTGGATGTGTTTCAACGGCATTTTATCATCCTAATGTAACTATACAATCAGTACATTCTAACCTACTTGAACTACTATTCCATATAAAGTGGCACTTTAGTCAACTGAAATGAATTATAAATACTAATTCTGATGAATATCTTATTAATATAGGTTTTAGATCACTATGAAAATCCTCGGAATGTCGGATCTTTGGATAAAAATGATAAACAAGTCGGAACGGGCTTGGTGGGGGCCCCGGCATGTGGAGATGTCATGAAGTTACAAATCAAGGTCGACGAAAATGGCAAAATCGTCGATGCAAAGTTTAAAACTTTTGGCTGCGGATCGGCAATCGCTTCGAGTTCACTTGCGACCGAGTGGGTCAAGGGAAAAACGGTGAGAATTTCCATTATTTCAATTCTTGTGCCAATAATATAATTTTGTAAATTTTTCAGGTGGACGAAGCTTTAAAATTAAAAAATACGGATATTGCAAAAGAGCTTTGCCTTCCACCTGTCAAGCTGCACTGTTCGAGTGAGTTTTTCTATGTCATCTGTCAATTATTTCTTAGTCTATAATTCTTCTAATTCTATTTATTATTCATTAATTTCCAGTGCTTGCTGAGGATGCTATCAAGGCTGCGCTCTCAAATTACCGAATCAAACAGAAATCCGAGGAAGCAAATTCCAAGGAAATTGAGCAACAGGCTCAGTCCTAATACACCACCAATAGTCGCAAAAATGTAATTCCCAGTGTAAAATTAGGGAAAAACACTAGTAATTAAGGTTTATATAATTTTAGAATATATGAAAGTATATTTTAACTATAATTTTTATTCTGATATTTCGTTTAATTTTTTATGCCATGTAATAATCTAACAACAGTAACAATATAAATTCTGGTACGCCTATCGTTTTAGTGACAAAAAAATAACGACTGCCGGTAAAGTAGATAAGCAACGCCTCGAACACACACACTGATGGATGGAAACGCGTTTAAGCGCGTTCACTTCATCATCGACGGAAAATTAAGGTTATGTTGAATTTATATTTGGTGACACTTGGCGCAGTATCTTTTCGGCCTTTTTTTTCTATCAACATTTCTACAATAAGAAATTGTTTGCTTTTGTATAAGAGTTTTGAGAAGTGATTGAACAACAGAAAACATTCTTTTTTTCGAAAAATCCGCATTCTATGCGATGAAACGAGTTATTCTATTTGAAAATGGCACCGACGTCAATGGCAAGGTATATAGGTTAATATATGTTTCACGGCAAAAACACCCTACAAAACAAATGTTCTGCTTTGTAATCTCGAGATAATTTTCTAATAAACGCGAATCCAACTAAACCAGTCACTTTCTAGATAACTAATTTTAATCGTTAACTTTTCCAGGTGTTTATGGTTACTCATTCCATCGAAGAGTTGCTCAAAGCTGCCAGTATCAAGTTTGCCATGATATGTCGACGGGTTTTCACTCCGCAAGGCGGTGAGATCGATGATATTAAGTTAATCAGGTAAGATTTGGTTAAGACCGTTTCCAACTTAGACCTCACACTTTTCTTTTGTGTCGTGGACTCAGAGATGATGATATTCTATTTGTCTCGACTGGCGAAGATTTTCTCCCAGGAAACAAGAGTGCTGGGATGAGAAAACATGAGTGGGTGACGCTCAATGTCGGCGGGAAACTGTTTGCTACGACGCAGAGCACACTGACACAACGGGAACCCATGAGCATGCTAGCGCGGTATTTTTTTTATCATTATATTGGTCTCCAGAACGCATAGGGTTAAATGTTTGGCGTTAGAATGTTCACAGAAAATGAAGACAATGAGGAATTTCGAATTTCGCCGAGCTCCACTGATAGCTCTGGCGCCTTTCTAATCGATCGTAGTCCAACATACTTTGAGCCCTTGCTCAATTACTTGCGTCATGGCCAATTGATTCTGGACAAAAATGTTAGTGCCGCTGGTAAGATTGCGATTGTTTCACTCGCATTCATTTTGCTCTTTAATCTCCAGTGACTAGCGTAAGTTTTAATGATTGACTAGTATCAATCAATCCCAGTTAGTGTAGTTATCGTTGAAGATCTATTTTTCTCAAGCAATTTCTTAGTTACAAAACAGTTTCTATGCAACAATGACTTAGTTTCAATAGTCTGCGACAATTTCGGTGACAGAAGTTTTGTATTTTAGTGATAATTGACTTTATCATTTCTAATTATCCCCGAAATAGTTTGAATTGAACAGTTTTTATGAGAAATTTTGTTTGTAGAGAATGTCATTAGCTTCAAAAAGCTTTTAAAAAAAAAATTCTATCTGAAAATGCTATAAATTTAATAGTTTTTAAAATAATTGAGTAAAAGACATTTTGTTTTAACATTTGTGGAGAATTAATTTTTCTTTCCGGACTGTCGGTTGTAGGAGTACTAGAAGAGGCTCGATTCTACGGGATCGATGGTGTTTTGGCCACTTTAGAGGATATGGTGGCCGTCAAAGACCAACAGATCAAAGGAACAGAGGCTCTTACGCGACGGGACGTTCTCAAAGCAATTATGTCCACGTCAGCAAAATCCGAGTTACGTTTTCAGGGCGTAAATTTGGCTGGGGCTGACTTGTCACGGCTCGACTTGAGGAATATCAACTTCAAGGCAAGTATTGAAACTCCGGAACAAGATGAGGCTTGCGATTTGCCGATGGAAATATTCTTTTATATCGCAAAGTTCGTGGCGCTTCGTATCGCTGCCAGGCACGATTGCAATGTACAAAGTTTTTCGAGGCTTTTATTCTTTGTAGAAAGTCTATTTAACTTCTGCGGAAGAGGGGGCAGTGGGCGGTGGGGGATTCGGGATCGATGTTTACGATCTTTTTAACGCAGCACAAAATATTTTTTTCTACATTGTGTATAATATCTTATTTCGACTTGTTTTGATGTGATAGTCATCTGACTGGAGGATGATTTTATAGAACTGTAATTATTCCAGTATGCCAATTTGGGTCGATGCAACCTTGTTGGCGCTAATTTGTCCGGCTGCTGTCTCGAACGGGCTGATTTGTCATTTGCAAATCTTGAAAACGCACAGCTTATTTGCGTGCGGATGCTTTGCGCGAATTTGGAGGCAGCCAACCTTCATTCGTGCAACTTTGAGGATCCTAGCGGTGTCCCAGCCATCATGGAGGGCGTGAATCTAAAAGGCGCAAACTTGGAAGGCAGTAATATGGCGGCGGTCAATTTGCGAGTGGCTACGCTCAAGAATGCCATTCTCAAAAATTGCATCTTACGCTCGGCCATCCTTGCCGGTGCAGATCTTGAGGTATTTTGTAGTTTATCTGTCGTGTAATATTTAGTTTATGTTCTTCTTCGAACTTTCAGTCGTGTGATCTATCGGGTTCAGACCTGCACGAGGCAAATTTACGTGGTGCCAACTGGAAAAATGCGGCTTTTGAGCTCATGCAAACTCCTTTGCACATGTCCCAGACGGTGCGGTGATGATAATTGTGATAGTTTTGACATACTGGTGATTTTAACCCTCTATAAGATCAATGCACACTGCGTTTATCGGCATTTAAGTATTTATTTTTTTTTTTTTCAAATTTTTCTAAGCTTTTTGCGCTATTAACATGTAATTTATTGTGTAGTATGATACTAGAAATACTTGATATTTATGCGTAATAAAATTTTTAATTGAATATTTATACGAGTTTTAAGTAGCTTTAAGGGATTTTACTTCATTATTACCATGTAAGTTTAGAAATGAAATCTTATGTTTAAATTCATATCTAAACCGATGAATCATTATATGCATGTTAACTTTTGATACCTAGCTAAAGTTTTCACAGTCTACCACATTCACAAGTGTTGGTATTAACGCGGCCCGAGCGATGGAATAAATATGGGGAAAAGAGAGAAATTTTTTAAGAATTAAAGTGAAGTAATTATGATTCGATTGAAGTCGTATTCTATTCTTGCGTTCAGGCTATGCCATGAAAAACACTAATTTCTGAAAATATCTACGAGATTAAAAATCGCCTTGATATTCGCACCGCTGTAAAAGTTGGTAGTGGCGTTCATTTCGCATATGATCTCAAATATTGAATTTTCATTGTATTTCAATGAATATTATTTCAATTAAGTATAAAATTTGAAAGAATACAATTTAAATTTGAATCGACGCGATGATCGTATATTGTTTAATTAAATACAGATTATATACTACTTATTATTGTCTACGTTGAAAACGTCTTGATGTATTATCTGTTTCCATTTTTAAGTCTGCATATAATCGTGAAATCAGAACATTGATATGTCGTTTTTTTTATACATATATGATATATAATTAGTTTGTCATGTTGGCAACCACGCGCGCTTCTGCCTATTGACATACGTCGTACCTTTAAATCCAAATAGGGATGAAAGCACTTTTCAGCTCGGGTCGGAATCGAACTGTCTCTCGAGCTGCCGAAGGCAAGAGTAATGATTAACGCTCTCAGCATGAATATATAGTTCTATTTTATTATCCCCTTTTGGTGTGCATACTACTGTTATTCTCTGTCCAACCTGCGAGGAATATTCGGTTGTTTTTGCTAGGGGTAAAGTGGCTTATTTCGTGGTCAGCTCACTGCTTGCTAGAATGAAGCGCAAAGTACTATAATAGTGCCTGGAGGTCTATAGGTGGGCATCAAATAGCGGGGACAGATGATGAGCAACTTCATGCCCGCAAAGAGCGGATGAAATAGGTCTTGTCTTTTTTCGAGTACGCTATTTCACCTCAGCGTTATACGCCAAAGTCCTTTTTTTTTATCGTGACTTCACGGTGAAACTGATGCCATTTTTCTCTTAGAAGATAAAACAAGTGATGTGATAGGTATGCATTAAATTATAGTCGGCTTGGAAAACAATTCGTCACACCCGGCTGAGAACTAAGATAATTGTAGAAATTGTTTTGCGAATTAATTTAACTGGCATAAGAAGTTTGTTATAATTAGTGAATCATCACGGCTGGGTAGTTGGATATCGAAATCTGTTTACCGTCCTACATCGTGCATCGGGCCTAATCTTGTTGCGGCAAATTACGGAAACTGATGGGTCCCAGAGGAGGTAAACGGGTTTGCCAGAATTCTCTTGTCGCTGCACACTATTTGTGAGCTTGTGTATTGTATCCTCATTCTACTAGACATATAACTTTAGATTTAGCTAGGTCTTGGAAGGTCGAATAAGTTTCGAATTGCGGACAGTTGCAGGAAGTGTTGGATATCTGTTAAATTATTTTCAATACTGTTCCAAAGCACACAACTAAATTTATCAGAACGTCTATGGTTTTTTTAGTGCAAACAGAGGTTATTAGTAAAAGTTTGTCCAATTATCGAGAATAATGTTTATACGTTGATAAAAATTATTTTTGAAATTGATTACGACCGCAAAAAACAAAGTATTATTTTTCTTCAACGCTTATTGCTGACGGTACCAAGTGCAATTATGGCAGAATTTTTTTCATCATTTATTATTAATGATTTCTCAAACTTTTTATGAGGTTTACAATGAGATTTTTGTCACGTGCGACCTAGATATAATAATGCTACACTATATACGCTAATGTTAAATAGGAGTTATAGATCGTTAGAAACTGCACGGAAATGTTAAATAGCAGCTACATACTTTAGCTCGAGCTTGCGTTATAATAACCAGTTTTAAGATGGTATTAAAGCATTTCAACTCAAAAACCGTGCTTTGCATGTAATTACTGAATTATTTGCAGAATTTGTATATTATTTATGCAGAGCTTTTAACCCGGCATCCTCGACACCACAGCGCTAAAATTCATAATCAATCAAAACTTTTGTTTTTGACGGGTAATTAGACTGCCAGCTGATTTTCTTATCATAATAATTTTTTATTAAAAATATAAATGAACATATATTTTCATTCTACTTTATATACATGTATATAGCACCAGAGCCAAAGTATGACTAAACATACAATTGGACATTATTAATGGTTGAAAACTGCTAGAGTAATGCATAGGGCATCTTGTTTTAAGTTTTCATAAAGTCTTGGTTTAAAGTATCCAATAGATCAATTGCTTTTGCAGTAGGATGAAAAGTAACTCAAGGTTGTACCTAAGAGCTAAGAACCGTGATAAAATCCGCTTTGGTTCCGGGCGAGAGCTTTCTTTGCAGCAATTATTGGACACTTTAATGATCTCGACGCTGGAGAGCCAATATTAAAGTTTAATTAAACGACACATTTTATTAACAGCAGTAAAACTCATCGACATGACATTTTTAGTATAGAGATAGTAGTGGAACAGAATAAAGTATAGTTTGTTATTTTAATAACAGCCGCCAATTTATTTAACATGAAAACATAATGTATATTTTTTGTTATTCACTTCTGCCAGACGATGCCAGGTCGCGTGATCAAATCACGTAGCACCACATTGAGTTTATACAGATATGGCATTAGAGTATACCTCCATCCATTAGTGGGGTACATATATTTATAAAGCCCTTGTGAACCGACCCGCGGTCATTTATTCCTGTCAGAACTTTATCAAGAGCAGATGCATTCAATCAACTAATCCAAAGTTTTTGGTATTTTCACTATCGTATAGACTATAATTCACTCCTTATTTTTTACATAAGAATTATTGGCATACGTTTATCGTATAACAATAAATTTGTTGAAATTACACTTAAAAAAATAAAACAAAATTCGGAATCTTATAGAATTTCAAATGGACTTTTTTCATTTGGATTATAGTTGAATCTACGTGTTATAAATTCCGATGAGAGTAAAGGTCGAGGACAGATTTAGGGTCAACAATACTTGAGCAAGTGAATTCTCCACCCAAGATGAAATTTTTCGTTGGGTTCAAAGCAGATTCTTAGTCCTGAAATTCAGGGATGATGCATACCGGTTAATTTTTCAAGTTGTTCTTTTCAACTTTATTCGGTAAGGGTTGTAAGTATTATAAATAATAATTTCTGCGGTAAAATTTTTATAAATTTAAATGCTATAAAAATTAACAGGTATAGATATAGTATTATTTTAACAAAAAGACATGTATTTATTTTTCTTAGAGTTTTTGCCACCTATATGTCTACTTGAATTTACTATTACGCACGTTAACAAACTCTTGAATAAAAAGTTTTTTCATGTATGCAATATATTATGATTAACAAATAATATTATTTATGAATAGTAAGAACATTGACCCTCTGTCAAAGAAATTAATACAATTTTTTATTGGCAACAATTATATGGTTGCAGTGTTCTATTTTGCCCGAAAGCTGCTATCGATTGTTTCCAATGACTCCTGAAGCACAAATTGTACTTTCTGCGATAGAGGCTATTGCACTAGCTCTGAAATAGTTTAAATTCCTGCAATGGTAAATTTGTGGTATATAATAGTTTACGTTGAAAATTAGGCTTTATCAGGAAGCATTTTTTTTAAATATCTGTGCAATACACACTTGACCGCAAAACTTGCTATCCCGTCCACATTCCCGAACTATTAATTTGTGTATATAATAAAAAAGTTGCAAGACACAACAAATTTTGACTCAGGACAGTCGTGAAGGCGATTGGATACAGGTATAGGCTTGTCGATGTATAGCATCCCTTCTGTTTGGGAATGGGTGGAAGAGGGAGTAAACGGATGACAGACTCTTCGGGTGGGGTGGAAACGCCAGCAAGAGGGCCAGGGGAGGTCATGTCGGGCCGCGACGACTCGTAGTATCTCCGCGGACATCGGCAACGCCGTATCTGGCGTTGCACGAGTGCTCGAATGCGCCAAGTTGCGACTGGTTGCAGGTATTTGTCTTCATTTAACTGGAGAGTATGTCATCGAGCGGTGAAACACCATTGGGACACCACTCGATGACCTCTCAAATTGTTTGTTCAGTGTTTCATTTCGTGAATCCAGTTTTTTCCACGGATTTGACTCTTTACTCTCAATTGCAACGTGCCAGTGCTCTGTTACGACGATAAACTGTGCAAATTATACTTGGAATTATTTATCAAGGTAGGTCGTTTAGTTGTAAACGTCCATGATTATTGGTGCTTGATTATGCTTGGTTGTTTATTTGCAGTGTTCTTATTTTTCACGGTGTATCGATAGCATTTCGCGGGTTTTTCACTGTTGCATTATCGACTAGATAATATTTTATAATTTTCGATGATTGAAGCGATCACCAGATCCTATATATATATATGAATGTCAGGCTGTGGGATATCTAGGGATCTGGAGTTTTAATCAACTGATTATTGAATTTTGTATTTACAAGAAATTGATAACAGAATAATTTAATATCGGAAATTTAATTTTTTATAATTTACAGCTAAAAATATTTTGGAAATAAGACATACATGATTGGAACGCCGGAAATGAATTAAATTTAGGTAATCCATCAAGATACATTTCGATTCTAATTTAAAATAATTATCTGCTCAAGGAATTATCATAGATTGACTTTTCGGATCTGTTCAGGACATACTGATATTGCATCTATTTTAAAGAAAAACTGTCTAAAAACTAACTATAAAAAAACAATCGTCAAAAATTTGCTTGAAGGATTTTGAGTTAGAAAAATAACTTCTATTCGACGCATGCAAATCACATATTTTTATAGAATAAAGGTATCTACTAGTTGGCAAATTTTATGTGGTGTGCGGGAAGGACATTCCTTTCATAATTACTACCAATAATTGTCGGCTAATTTTTTTTAAACAATTCATTTCGATATTCATTTCATTCGAATTAATCTCAAAATACATTTTTTATATATTTTTTTAAATAATTTTTAATAATTTTCAATAAGTTTTGTAATAATTTTAATGCGTAAAAGGTATCTGCATGTAGCATTCATCGATGGTATACTTTAATTCAGTGTAAATGAATAAAATTGATTATTGAATTCGACGGGATGTATTTTAAAATTATCTTGTGTGTGCTGACGAGTATAAAGAGAGGGAAGAAGGGAGGGGGAGGAGGGAAGTTCGGAATGTCTCAATTTCACTCGGGATTTTGTGCTGCAAAGGCTTTTAATCTATTTGAAGGATTACTGTTTTCATTTTTTATTTTTGTGAAATGTATACTTTTATAATTGAGCACCAAAGTGAATTTTCAAAGATCTTATAGAAAATAAATATTTTTATGTTTTGTCTTGTTTTCATAGTTGGATATCTTTTCATAGTTGGATATATGATGTTTAGGATATAATTTTTTAAATGAATTTTTGTATGTAGAATATGTAGAAAAATTCAAATTTTTGTGCATTTGATACTATTGACGGAGTGAAGCTTATTTTTTAAGGCTTGAGAACGGAAGGGGTGAATTTGAATAGACAGAATAAAGAGCGCAGCGCGGACGATTTCTTGTTGGGGTAAAAAAATTGTTGGATGGTTGGAATAAAAGTAAAAAAATATCTACGGACAATGTGCATCAACTACGAAACTGGCAGTATATATATATATATGGCTGGATGGAAAATATTTCCAGTTTCAATATCCAATACGCGGCCGATGGGAATGTTTATATACTCGATAGCAATGTATATACTCGAGATTTAGTTGCCTTATATAGTGTCCGAGTAAAAAAATTGCTATTGTTCACATTACTTTCAACAAATATGACCCATATATGCGAGATTTTTGCATCTGAAAAGTCCTCGGGCGTTGCAATTTTATCCTCTGAAAACCACATGTCCATTTGCGCGTTATTCATTTATATATCAAGCGTTTTATATATCCAAAGTCACTTCGATACATGCGGGAAGCAATAAATCCTAGAGATAATTTATATTATTTATATTAAACATGATGATTACTTAGTCATTAAAATTATTACATTATTTTACCACGGATTTCCAATTTAATTTCCATGATGTATACTCATATATATATAGAAACATTGCATTTGTATATACATACAGTTGGAGTTTCAAAAATTTTCTTTGTCTTTTTTTATTTCCTTGCTTTTGAAAGCCAGTTTATAAAATGATTGATGACTTGAATAAAGTTTGCTAAGCTACTCAAGCAGTACACATATTACTAACAATAAATATTAGTAGCAGAGTGATTGATCCACGCGTATTGAGCTATTTAAAATTTTGGTTCTTTTATATACATATATATTTCGACCTTAATAATCATTTGAATTGTTGATCTTCAATCCCCATGAAATTCATCCTTGGAAATTTTAAGATCTGAGTCTCTAATAAGCGAATAGAAATTTGTGTTCAGCGGCAGGGGGGAATTGTATCACTTAAGGGATAAATTATTAATGTATGACCGGCATAAGTGCATTTATTTATACCCTTTATCACGATAATTCCATTGATGTTTTTAAACATTTTGTGACGAAACAAACATTTTTTTCTAAGCACCATCATGTCTCAGACTGATGGAGTTGCACGCAATCCAGAGAATTGCTGGAATCATTTCGTTCCATTGTTTCCGCTGCATTGCAGCACAGCTGCGGCAGATAGGGAACAGTTGTCGCAGCGATACATGCAGTGAATAAATATAGTTCGTTTTGTTCGAATAGCTAAGTATACAAGTAATGGCTAAATGTTCTTATGTTCTCTTAGATATTTTTAAAAGTTTTTATTAATTTGAATAAAATTCTAAATATTTTTAAACATACAAGTATACTTATAAAGTACATAGTGTCAATCACATAAGACTTGGTCCATGTCAGCATGGTAGTGTGCAGTCCTATGCGCGCTATGTTCTATGCACTATATAGGACGAAGAAAGTTTTTTAAGCGGTGTGTCCCTTGAAAATCTTGCATGTAATGTAATTTTTTTATCCTTTTGATAAACTTGTTCTATTACCCAATGACAAGAGTCCAAAAATTGCAATTTTTATGAATTTTTTTGTATATTATTTTGCATTTCTCGATTGATGTTCTGTGCCATTGGTTTTATAAAATTAATATAATTGATATTGAAACAATTAATTTGTGTATTTGTATATATATATTGGATAGGATAATCACGCTACAAGGTATTGCTTGCAGCAATGAGTTATTTCATTAGTTCGATAGTTGATCACAAAGCCGAAATGTTTGTTGGCAAGGGTAATGTCGATTGCGTTGTGGCGGCAAAGGGCGGAAAATCGATAAATACCAACTACTCGCACCGTCATTGTCTGCGAAGGATTTCTGGAATCTGGATATTTTCTAGATTCTCGGATGTTCACAGCACCGCATATCGGCCTCAGAAAAAATATTCCCGAGAGAATCTAATCTCGAAATAGTCAATGATCCTTGTGGAGGTGAATAAACGTACCCCATCAGCATCCAATAATATTCAATCGATTTTATACATCCGCCGGTAATTGCCAGAGACCAGAGGTTATCGTACTTTTGCTTTGTTTTACTCTGTTTCTTTTTTATCTTAGAGTATTGATTAATTGAAACTGATGGTAACGAATTTTTTCAAGTGATCAAAAACATCAATTAATAAATATGTGTGAAAATGTTGAAATTTTTTACAGTTCTCAATAATAAGGAGGATAGCTGAAATTTTTTTTTTTATCGCATGGAATATTTAGTATAAGTTTCATAACATTTTTTACGGTGTTTAGTATTTTTCATCTCATTTTTTCTATTAACTAGAATAGGATGCTTTTGCGCATCCTCTGAAATACGAATTTCAAGAATACTGCATTATCGACTAAATGCGCCATCCAATAAATGAACGAATAAATAAGGGATATGACGTATTTTGACGAACTTCCGTGACACTCGACTTTTCACGAAAGGACTGGTGAAGTAGTGAAGGTTGATCGAAGCACGCTCCTGCGCTCTCTGAAATACGAATAAAAGTGTATTATCGACTAAATGATCTAGCCAATGAACGACTGAATGAAATAGTGACGGATATGACGTCAACTTCCGTGAAAAACCGACTTTTAACGATAGGATTTCACGTCATTAATGCTGTATTATCAAAGCAATTGTATAACTATTTCTTAGATTTTTATCTATTTTAGCAAGCCTATATGGAGCTCCATTTTTACACTTTTGGTTTTCAAAAAATCATTATTATATCGTAAGTACCGAATTTTGTATCGCGCTTTCCTCTATCTTGTGCACCTAGGGACAAAAGCACACTATATTCCAACCCTCGTCGAAGACAAGGGCCACAGCTACATGCCCTTTTTTATCACCTCTTGCTCGAAAGTGCAAGTTTCGCCACGCTTCGGAATATTCCGCTTTCTCGCTGGAGGAAGATAAAAAATCGTATACATACCGCGGGAAGTAAAAAAGGACGCCTCAGCCCTTGCCTTCGGCTTCTGTGTCAAATACCCTCGGTCCGAGTCATTCTTCCGTTGACCTCTCTATAGATATGCAACAGACTATTTCTTCATAAGTCCATGGAATCATCTAATTTTTTTGTTTTTTTAGCCCGTTGTTGTTGAGTATGATTTGACCGACGCTGCTCAGGTATTTTGTTGCGCCGTAACTCGAGCTGGGGTTTTATACACCCCCGGTTGACCGCAACGGGTTATAGAGGTTGCAAGTGACGAATTCTATTCCGGTGGAAAGAACAAATGACGCTCGTATACCTATATTTAAAATTGGTTTAAATGGGAAAACAAATTTGCTCTTTCCGCCGGGATAAAATTCAGTTACTTTCAACCAACTAAATAGGGTACAAAAGTAAACTTTCTATGGGCATATGAGAAAAAATTATTCAATGCATACTGGCATGTTATTTCGTTCTATTATAAAATTGCTTCATTGCTTGAACTCTGTGAAAACGGTTTTGCACTATGATTTGACTGCCTCAAAAAAACTAATTATTGTTTATTTGACTATATAGCATTCGTAAATACATTATGGCATGTCCGGCGGGAGCTTAAGTATATAAATGTATGTAGATCTTTGAGCTGTAGATTATTATGATAAATGTAACCCCCAATAGTTGAATTGATTTATATAGATGATAACAATATTATTTTTGTATGCCTGTTGCTATACGTGACTGTTTGACATTTCTCCGGCACACGTCCAAGTTCAGGTTTTGCTCAACAACTTAATGCTTTCAACAGTACAGCACAGTTGACAGTATATACTTCAGTGATATATTTGAGTTGGTTTCTATAGTTTGTCCGTAGGGTTTTAATCAATCAAACAAAGTTTGCTTTTCCTCGAGAACAATGGACACGCTCTACAAGTTCCCGGACAACTGACTTTCAGTGATATAATGGTGTTACGTTCATTTTGTCATTTAATTCCATTTTATTTTGCCCACCATAGATGCCAGTCCCCATATATTTTTTCTGCAGATTGCTGAACTTTTAATGTATTTTTAATGTACTTTGATTTTTGTGCATAGTAAAAATATATCAAAAATTCAGCATTCAGCAAAAATTCATTTTTGATACTCGTTGATCGAACTTTAAAAGTTCATCAAATGTTCATTTTGGTTCACTATATGAATTCCTGATGAATTCCTGCTGTATGTTCATAATTGATCACTCATGAATTTATTTATTTTACACTGGAATGAACGTGATTTTAAAAAGATTAAAACATTTGAAAAAAAAACTTTATTGACTTATCTATTGTGTTGTCGAATTTGTTTTTCATATGGATGAAATAAACAGACGCTCATGTGGAGAGAAATTTACTTAACGGCATAAATGTGCAATTAATATCACTTTCTTCTCACGTATATAAACAGTATCTGCTATAGTCGATGGATATGAGTGAGAGAAAATGGAAGATGACAAACGCGTCTAATATATGACAGCTCTACCATAAAAAAAATTGTTTTTTTTTTTATTGGGTTTAAACTTGAAAAGTTATTCTATTGTGAATGCCAGAAATCTGATGTGGAGCAATATGTTGCGTGATATAAAGAAGCGGATTTCATTTATAATTTTATTTTTTTCGGTTTCGTTTTGGACATTTTTATTTTTTTTGTTAGATAAAGTCCTAATATATAGTATAGTTATCAATTGAATATCTATTTTCTAAGGGATTCGGAACTATTTTCCAATTTTGTCGGAAGCCAATTACTTTATATAGATCTGCTCTGACCCTCTGTATATTGCAGATAAGACCAATACGCCTCATTGTTCAGTTTATCTCACTTTTCTCCTGGTAGTCGCTCTCTGCCACGAGTTTTACATTTAATCAATGACCCTCGAACCCACTTTTCACACCTGGGCGCATCAGTTCCTATAATCAAAATGCGTCAAATGGAGTACATTATTTTCTGAAGATGATAAGGAGTGGCCATACTATAGAAATTGAATAATGCATTGCTTTCTATAACATAATAAGGGATTGGTTGTTCATAGTGTATAAATACCCCATTTTTTATTATATAAGTCCATATTTTTGTCCTAAGAGCTCGAATTTCTGAGAATAGATGGCACGGAAGCTCTATACTTGCACGCGGTCGTTTAAGAAAACAACAGTTTATATCTCGATCGGTGGGAATTTAGGATTTTACTGAACAAGAGTTTTTACAAAACCAATATAAAGAATAATTCCACACCACATTGATAATTAAGAAATAAAAATGAAGAAACTATGATTAAAGGCTGTAAAGAGGTTAGCGCCAGTTTTTAAATATTTTTTAGCACATAATAGCCATACGATGATTGATTTTGGTCAATTCTGGGCCCGATTAATCTTCCCGTATAAACGCAAAAGCCATTGTCCGATAGATTTATTGTCGCACGACTGCGGGGATATAATTATTGTTAACGTTCGCGCTTGCTTATTCGACGGGTGTGCAACGAGTGTCAGCAGAGAACGTCGGCGATATGGCACGGCCCCAAGATCGTAAAAGCAGCGATTCAGAAATTGGATCGATCGTCCAAACGACCTGGACGCTCTCTTATCACGCTGAATGAAACGACGGAAGTAACGAGATTTGACGGCGATACCTTCATAAAGCCTCGTCCGGCGCGCGAGGGTAGCACTCGCTAACCAGAACCTTCAAGATGCGTTTGCTTGCCGTTTACATTGCTTTTGCGGTCTTCGGTGCGTTATCGGTTAGTATTTCTAATGTTTTGCCTTTCATATTTACTACAAATAGTGTTTTATGATTGCTCGAGAAATCGACTCAATTAAAAACTTTAATTTTGTTATTTCAGGCGCAGCGATTTCGAGATCGATGCCGTGACGATGATGATTATTACCAGAGCCGTGAAATTCATGGCAGCAGATCACCATTGCGAATTTTTACTGAACATGGAGATCCCGACTTCAGGATCGCTGATTATGAATTAGAATCTAATAGCCGTTTGCAGCCCAAGGATTCAGGTACTGTTCAAATATCAGAATGTTTCGTTAAATTGTTCCGAAAATATCGTCATTAAATTTTCTGTGAAAATTTTTTTTAGAATAATAAATTTATATCATAACAGGCCATCACATATATACCCAAAATTAAGTACATTTCTTAAGGATTTTTAGTTGGATATCTTAGTTTAAATAGTGATAAGTATTATCGTGTGACTTTTTAATGGAATTTCGAATGCACTTTTGAAATGAAAAAGTTTTCATATATGGAGAGATAATAAGTATTAATCCAACTAATACTAACCCTTCTTTGCAAGGTTGACAAGTAATAGATGGTACATTATCTCTATCGGCTGTTACTATAGCTTTACATGTTAAACTTGCAATTTGAAAATTCATTCACGCAAAAATTCAGTTGTCAATTCTGAAATTTTCTCTTTACGTTTATTACCCAATAAGCCATCAATTAAATAACCCCATTAATATTTTATAGGACACATAAGACGAAGTTTCATCCCACCGGCAGAAATACTGCGGGTTTCGCCAACACCAAGAACTGGATCGATAGATCGACTGAACGATCGACTCTTCTACTCATATCGACGCAGCTTCGAGGATCCAAAGGTGCCCTTACGTCGGAAGAGTAAGGGTAAGGGCCGCTCGCACATCAATGTCGCGGGAATCAATACGAACGTGAATGTGGCGGATCATTCTGGCTATATTGCGAAGGATAACAGTCCCCCTGCTGAAACTGTAGCAGAACCTAAGTCATCGGAAGGCCTCGAGGACGCAGACAAGGGCTCAGAAGGCGCCTCAGCGAGTAGCGACATAATAGCGCGCCGAGACTCGGGGATGTCGCGTCCGGCGCCGGACGTCGAAGGCACCGCGCAAGTCGTCTATGTCAGCGGGAAGACTGGACATTATGGGGTCCGTCGCATGCCGACGACAAAACCGCCGTTGCCGCCTACCACGCGTAGGGGACACAAGTCCTTGAGAACACCAGAGGTCTTGAATTTTAACGAAAATCGGAATGTGAATCCGAACAAACACCCTGGTGGTCCTAAAGTCGGGGCCCATTTGGAGGCGCATCGGCGCAGTTTCGGTCGAGTGTACCGTCCGCATCTGAACGACAATCAGAACTTGAATATTAACATCAACCGACCATTAGAGGAAGAAACTCCTCCTGCGTCTCAATACTATTACACTTATTATTGATAGCAATGCTGATTTTCGTAACGACGGTTATGACGCAATAAAAAAATTAGACAAGAATTGAATATTGGTTCGTTTTGATTGGCAGGCATATTTATTTAACTAAACAGTTATTTTAATAAGACGTGATGGATACTGATAAGGCCACAAATGAAGAAGATTTGTGAGTATTACATATTTATGCATTTTTATGCATAATCTGAATCTGTAATATAATGATTGGCTGGTATCCATTGCGTAAGCGAGGATTCTGCTTAATTTAGGCGGTGACTGTAACATAAATTAATCCAATCGACATTCATAAATCAGCAGAGAAGAGTGCAGTTTTTATCTAAATTTTCGTTCACAGTTGGCCTAAGCCCGTCCAGCCTTTTCCCTGTGATGGCTTATGACCCGTGTCCGTGTTAATATTGACGTTGGTGTTTGAATGCTCGGCCTCAGCTGATGACGGAATACCGCGTGGAAATTGATGGCTCAATCCTCCGAATAAATCTCCCCCGAAGTAGGCTGCCGGCACTGATCCGGCATTAGTCTTAAATGGGGGGACTCCATTTCGAACTGTTGCTGTTTTAGTTCCAAATGATGCTACTCCGGTCTCAAATGCTGGGTGTGAGACTACTCCGGCAGGGCGGGTGACTATTGTAGCCGGGCGTGAGATTATTCCAGCCCCAAAGGCGGGAACGCCAGACTCAAGTTCTGCTGTTTCCATTCCAAACGACGCTACTCCGGTGCCAAAAGAAGGGTGTGAGACTACTCCGAAGGGGCGGTTGATTTCTATATTGCGGTGTGGAAATGATCCGGTCCCAAAAGCGGGGATTCCAGCCCCAAGCCCTGCAACACCGGTTGCCAATCCGGTGACTCCTGCAGCGGGATGTGTAGCGATTCCAGCGGCGGGATGAGAAACTACTCCGGTTCCGAATGCAGAGACTCCTGTCCCAAACAAAAGTGCGTCGGACCCAAGTGCGGGAAGCGAAGACACGCGTATTGAGTGAGGGGGTGGTGGCTTAGCTAATATGGCTGTGCCAAAATCAGAATACATCGCTGGAAGAGATTTCCCGGGTTTAGGATGCAAAGATGCTGCAGAAAGACCGGCAATGGGTATCGATGCGGAGTACATTCCTACAGGCCCACTTCCCGCCATTATTGGAACTATTTCCGGTCTGTAATCTCCCATGTAGCTTGACCAGAGGCTATAGTCCTGCATTTCGCTGCTTATTGGTATTCCGTTTTCGCCGAATAGACTCTCGTCCGATGATGGTAGTCCTATTCTCAAAGGAGCCAGCGTAGGGGTTACAGAGGTCCGCCAATTTCTTGGTGCAGGCAAATCTTTGGGTGGCAGTATGCTGTCGAAATTCGTTGCTATTGGATGTCCCGCATAGGCTGCGCCAATTGCGCCGCTGGTCATGTACTGGCCTCTGCTTAGCGCTGCCAACTGAAAAATTTTTCAATTAAGTTGAAAATTAGGGCTAGTTTTGACAATTTTTACCATGGTAATGGTGGCTATCAGTGGGATGACTGTTGGTGCTGTCATCATCTTGGTAGTTTTTTGATGAGTTTTCAGTCCTTGGGTACTCTGGCTATTGGGAGAGATCGAGCTCTTATATATACAGTGACGGTATATCCGGGGTTTGATTGAATCAGGTCAATCAAAGTAATAATTAAAAGTTTTGCCATCATTCAGTGGCGTGTGGAGCTTTGAGATTTATTTGTTTGCAATTGCAGTTATTAAGTTTTTGAATTAGTTAAGGTGTATAGGTGATAACTATAACCGTAGCAATCACTCGGCTTATTATGTATATTTATGTAATCACCCACAAGGAGGTGCCACTTGGTTTTCTCTTTGTCCGTCAGCGACCTGTTTTGGCAGCGATGCACCCATACGATTCATATTCTGTCTCATGGTACAAATTTCGACAAAGATTTTATCCATGTCTTCCGGCGGCTGGCTATTGCCAAGGTCTCCCATGACAAGTTCTTTGGACAGGACGTGGCTATAGCTGCACCGGGCCCTGGAGTGTTAACAGTCGCCTTTTTGCATGGGTTCAAGCCTTCTTTCAGCTCTGCCCTCAGGTCATCCAGGTCTAGGCTTTTACAGCGTTTTCGCTTGACGTACCTACATAAATTAGACTCAGAGCTAGTTCTGCCTCTCGATAATACTGCGACCATACTTGGCCGACGGCGCCTAGGCAGGTCTCTTACCCTGGAGTTACCTGTAGAGCTGTTCGCAGGCTGAGAGGAATCGGCTATCAGCTCAGAGGTGCCAGCACCCGTTTGGCTATCGGTAGCAATTCGTCAAGGCATCGCAGATCTTTGCTCGTTCTAACCTTTAAACATCGCTGATCGGGCTCGCCTACATGAAAATGAAAAGACTCACACTCACTTCCGCTGCAGGGACCAGATTTATATCTGAGAAAGAAGCCCGTCACAAACCACGCCGACTCACTTCGTTTCGTAGCGCCTTTCTTTCCCAAAAAAAACTTTATATCTCAGTTTTTGTGAGACTAACTAAAAGCACGTACAATCGCCAACGCGTCCCGCACTCTCCCCCTGACTAAATCCTATACCTAGCGAGAAATAGCCAAAAATGTAGATAGTTGCACATTTAGATATCCAACTAATATTATTTTGTAAATAGTAAGTTTAGAAAAAAAGTTGAACATAAAAAATAGGGAATCTAATAATGAAGACAAAAGGTCGATAGCGTATTTTATGTAAAGTTCATGATTACGGCAATATATATCATTAACCGTTGAAGAGCCTTCATATATATCTTTGTCCAGCACGTGGCATACACGTGATCGTAACGACTCTCTCTATCTCTCTCACGCGCGTTGGACACGACATGCGTGGCATATGAATACAGGAGTTTCACTTCTGTGATGCGGTTGTAGTAGCGCGATCATTTATTTTATTTTGTTTTTTTTTTTTTTTAATATTGAATAGATCTAACATTATGACTGTATTATGTCCAAATTTCCGTTGATCTCATTGAATTGAACATGATTTTGAGTGTTAGCACCATTTTGAAGAAATAAGAGACTAACTCTCGGCTGGAGGGCTCTATCGATCCTGTCCCGATACACGTTGTCGCAGAAATGTAAGAAACGTGAGAGCACTCAGACGTTGGCACCTTGATGCTACATCATTTATTACACGACCTTTCGGTGCTCCTTGACGATCATGACTGCTTTTTTCCGAGTTCTTACTCCCCCGGATTTATCATTCGCATCGTTTCTCTTCAATGTCTACAATTCATTTTCTTCATCTCTATCAGGATCAAACCTGTGATCGCAAGGCGCAACGCTCGACCATACGGACCACCACACCGATTGACTCTCGCTAGACAGTCTAATATAAGCTAAATAAATGATTAAATAGTAAGTGCAGTTTATAAATAGTAAAAATAAAGTTTGATAACGGTTAGATATAATGACTAAGTTATACTTGACGCTGTTGAAAAATAAGAACTTTTTTTGCACCAATCGTCATAATTGATAAATCTAGACCTAAAATTATACAATTATTTTGTTCGTGAATAAATTTAAAGTGGGTATTAAAATAACTATAGTTGTTGTGTATGATCTTATCTCAATTACATAAACGTATCAAATTTCAAATATCTTACCAATTTGAATGTAAAAACAAGTGTCATCCTAATTAAACCGTATAGGTACTTCGCATTCAAATAAATTAACAAACGAAAGAATGAGAAATTTTTCATTTAAACAGGAAGTTTTATTATCATTTTTTTAAAGCACACGTGTGTGTATCTTCTTTTTCTTCTATTAGAACCAACGGGGGGCAGATGCTGAGTTTACGTTCGTATTTGCATTAGCATTAGAGTTGTCATTGCCGGGGTAATGATATTGAGGATATTGAGCCATCGGCTGGGCCATGTACGCTTGTCCATACGGATTCATATTGTATCCCATTGGGCTGAATTGTGCCTAAAACATATCAAAAACATCTGTTTAAAATTTCATTGACACACAATTTTCCATATGTTTTAAGAATAATCCACTTGTAATATTTATTTTTAATACCTTTTGTTGTACAAATTCTGAACAGACAAAAAAAGCTTTAGATATACCAATTTTTACCGATAGTTTTCATAGAATTTATTATCTGAATTTCACCTTGTAAGGTTTCAACAATCGTTGAACAGTGAAAAAAAAAATTGTGGAAAATTTCATCAATAGAATTATTTCAATGAAATGATACTATTGATGGTGTTCTATGTGATAAGTAATGAAAATGGGGTTTGAAGTGCCAGGGAAAGTTGTTCCGATCCCGAATAACTCCCCTGAATAAGATAGCAGCTCTATCTAAATATGACTGATGACTACAGCGCGGATGCTATGACATGCGACGCACATATACCTGCCGATTTTCGTTCTTAAAACAGAGTTATTCGTAATCGAAACAACTTCCCCGCAATACTTTAAACCCCGTCTTCCCCGACTAAAGATATACAATGATAACGATAATACTAAGCAATAATAACTATAATACTAATAGTAATATTGATAGCAGAAGTTGAAGTTAATTTTATTATTTTATTATTCAGAACATCTTTTGCAGAAAAAAAACTTTCTGAAATAATTTGTAGGACTAATAAATATACCTGCGCAGCTGCGAGGACGATGAAGAGAGCGAGAATCACAGTTTTCATTTTTTTTTTTATTTGTAGCTGAACGTTTTAGTAGAAACTAGCTGTGAACGCTGACTGGCAGCAGTGGGTGCTGTGGCTGGCTTTAAATACTTATTTGGACGAGTTCATTCATTGGGCTGTATGGATTTGATTCATTTGGATTGTGGGTGAGTGTAGGTGTGCCACAGTCATACAAGTGTTCCCCATAAATCATGCATGCGCTTGGCAGTAACGACGTGAGTCTCGAAGCGTGTAACTTGCTAATTCAATTATAGTTAAATCTATCGAGAGCGATCATTCATAATTCTTCTGATACTTTAAAGCCTAAATTATAATGAGGAGCCTTAGAATTAAAATAATTAATATTACGTAACCTTAGCGCTGAATCGGGTATATACAATGGAGTAATTATCCATTGATGTCTTAAGAATAATCTCGCAAAAAATGAGGTATTTTGCAGCTGAGAAAGTACCCAATCCACCCCAGCTTGATGAAAAAATCTAACCTTGTAAATTAACATCAACGTTTTCGAACAAAACGCTTTCTGGCTTATTTCTAGTTGTTAAATACATATAGATATTTATTCATTTATTTATATATTTGTTTTCTCTTTATAAAGACATGGGTGCTCGAGATCAGAGTCATTTCGATATCTCCATGGCAATTTCGTTATTTCGTGCAGATTTACTGGCCCTCGTTCTTGTTATATTCCCATGACAGACTGCTATTCCCTAAAATCAAAGGGGACCTATAGTTACAGGGATAAGTTTCTAAGACAAATATGTGTCGATAAAAATGAATGGTCTGAGTGAGAAAACGAAAACCGCGCTACTAAATTATCGACAAAAATATTATTATCCAAAAATTTTCAAAGTGGAATAATATGAAGACTAAGGTACTATACATATGAATATATATTTAGAACATCTTTTTTTTGTGGTATAGCAGCTAGGAATGTATTCTCGCTATATATATAATTGAAACGTATACTGAAGCCTAAAAAATTACTTATTTTCATACGAAAAAATAGGCTGACACTAAATATTCAATAACATCAGTAGCCAATTAAAAAGTTCCATCAACTTTTCCAATTTATTTTCTACACATTTATTTTTTACTACTCACCTGATAAGCCTGTTTAACTAACCAACAAATAATTAGATCAACCGCCATCCACGATATCCAACCGCTAATTTCCGCTTTATCCGCCATTGAATTGAAAACTTTCTTCACGCAGCCATGCCGCGGAATTAACGACTTTACAAGTTGGTGCACAACGAATTTCAACTCTATTCTTATGGCTTATAAGAAGAGTCACCTAGCTAACCGTCCGCAGAGCTTAGTCGATCACTTGACAGCCAAAAATGTTTTGTAAAATTCTTCTGGTTCTGGCATTCGCCGCGTCTGGGCTTGCTCAGGTAATGTATCCAATATATTCACAATTACCCATTTCCTCTACCTAAAAATTTCTCTAAAATTATTTCAAAATAATGCAATATAGTATTCTCAGATTTACCCTGGTTCCCCATCATCATCAATGGCCGCAGGAATGGCCCAGGCCGTGATTCACCCCAGAGGCTCGTATCCAGCTCCTTCTGGGGAGCTTCTTCCAATGCCTGTGCCCTATCAAGCCCAACATCCATTACCAAGCTTCTACGCACCATCGCAGCAGTTACTAGTCCCTCAACAAAACCTACCAACATCTTACGGCTTTCTCAACCCGATGAATTCGGGCCCTATTCCTCTTCCGAGCCCAATGTTAGGCTCTGGCGGCAGTTTAGGACCTCTAAGTGGATTGGGCCCAATGGCTGGAGCCATGGGTGGAATAGGGCCGCTGAGTGGGTCATTAAATGGGCTCGGAACGATCGGTGGGCCTTTGGGCGTAATTGGGCCTTTGAATGGACCCGTAGGTGGAATTGGGCCCCTGAGTGGAGCACTAGGTGGATCTCTCGGTGGTAGCGGATCAGTGGGTGGGCCCTTTGGGTTAATGGGTCCCGTAGCTGGGTCCTTCGGTGGAATGGGTCCTTTAAGTGGACCTTTGGGTGGATTTGGGTCCATGGGTCCCGCCGCTGGATCTTTGGGTCTTTCGGGCCCTATGGGTGGACCTGTCGGTGGATTCGGTGGATTAGGGCCGCTAAGTGGGGGCCTAGGTAGTTCAATGGCTGGGCCTATGCTTGGAGGACCTTTGGGAGCCTTGATGCCTCCGGAAGGACAGAATAATGACAATGCCAACACCAATGTCAACATCAATTCCTCATCATTTAGGAGGAGCCTCCATCGCCCGAGTAAAGAGTGAGATTATGTAACTTTTGGGGCCTATTTTCATGCATATAAATGTTTTTATTTATTCAATTTTTCATACAAAAATTTTATCAATTAAAAATATGTCTAAAGAATACTATTCAAAGCCAGTTTGAAAAGAAAAATGTTCATGAAAATGGGTCTGGAATTTCGTGGCTTCATTTACTTATTGTGTATTTAAAAAAAATTTTTAATGATTGCTCATGTGATTTTCTTTATAGTTAAAAAACTCAAATGAATCTATTTATAACTAATAATAAATATTGTTCTTAGGCTCTTCTCGGCAAACAAAAATGCCAATGCAAATGCCAACACCAATGCCAACAGCAACCTAAATTTCTAAATGAAGCATACGCATACGCAGAACCCGGCGGTAATTATTGCAGATTACTTGGCATTTAAGATAACAACTTGAGCTCGTGAGTGTTAGCTCATTGGATATTGTTTCTAGGCGCAAGTTTTACTGGATTACCTCATTAAATCAAAATACATCATTGTGAAAACCTTCGAGAGTTATTTCTCCCCACCCTGATGGATCTACTGTCAAATTTTCCGATTGATCCTCTCCTTGACATTATTGGATTTTGTTTTGAGTGCTCTGCTCCAACTATAGTTTAAAATTAGGAAAAATGATTAGTTTGCAGGTTTAAGTGCAGTATTTTATAGAGTTTATTCGAATAGTTTGAGGTTTTTTTTTGTTTGACCGAACTTGTTCATGAAACACTCTATTATACTTCCAACCAAACATCTTTGGACACCTTTTTAACAAAAAGAGATCAAATGCGTGATTGGCACGACTTCAGTGTATGGAGCGGGTCATCGGACTGATGCGACTACTATAAGACTCACTCGTTTTTTTAAATACTTTATATGCTCTACCGAAGATAAGTTTTTCGGTCTATTTTACACGCACGTAAAAGCGAGAAAAATTCGTTTACAGTTTATAAAGCTACATGAGCGCTATCAACGGTCGTCGCTTGAAATTTATTTTACGATTGGTCAAAACCACCTTTGGACGACATTTGAAAACATTATTTTCCCTCGGTATGTTATGTAAACGTTTCATGGACTTGAAAAATGAAATTTATTTCAAAAAGTTTTTTTTTTGCATTGCTTGTTCGTTAATTTTTTTGCGATAAGCATTATTTACGGGAAGGTAATCATACCCGAGAAATCTTTGTTTTAGTTTGAAATATATTTCAGGAATATGAGATATAACAAAGCCGCAGTAGTGGTGGATATAATAAAGCAGTTGCCTACGGGGATACGCATACACCCTTGCTGTACGTTTTGTTGCCTAATGGTTTCAGAAACCGTCGCAGCATTCTCGTGAGTACTGCACACAAACAACTGACGTGAAAAGCAAATAAAGGTATACAAGTAATAAGACTTGGTCGTTTGTACTCGTTAAATGTCAGGTCTAATTGCGAACAACACGATTACTTAAATGAGCCGACATCTAACGTGCTAATTGACGGGGGCTTTCAACTTTTTATTTCAGTCTTTTATGAACATGTTTATTTATTTACTTATCTAATTATTTATTATCCTATGTTTTTACTTCCTCGATACAACTCGCGAAAACCGTTCTCACTCCGTCGGGACGCGATACAACGAGAAAAATAAATCCAAAATCCAAGACTGACTCTATCAACTGCGGCAGCACGCGCCTAAGGGATCCGAAGCTTTTCCACGAGCTTCCCACGCGAATTCAGCAATTGCATTGGGACATTCACGAGGAAATCACTGGCTGGCACGAAAAGCCCATGTTTTCTGATGGCTTGGCTTAGGTACATGCCGACTGATGAGTTGCCATTTGCATTCAATTCTTTTATTTACTTTCTGGCAAGACAACTGCTGCTTATATACCCTCTGTTTTTTATGGCTTTTTCCAGTAGTTTCACTTTAAATCCGATCGAAAAGCAGACAGGATAAAAAAGTAATACGGTATGCGGTCAAATCGCAAGGTTCGTCACTAAATTTTTGACAAAGAGTAGTATTTTTCATCGAAGTAATTTTTCCCCGAGAAATCTGAAATCATTATTATTTTTTGTAAAATTGGTTATTGTGCTTTGATTGATTATTTGATATAGATTCAGATTACGGAAATATTCATTGATGAAAAATATTGCTCAATAGTGCTCAATAGTGCATCAAGTGTAATCTATGTAAACATATTAGAACATTTGTGGAAAGTATCATACCTTTTGGGTTCCTGGTTCCTTGGTTAGAAACATCATTTGAGAATGTATAACAACAATAATATTACTCTGAAAAAACAGCTGGGCCACGAAGTATACATATTCGGTGGAGCTCTATATTGTTTGTCATGTTCAATTAAAAAAACTTTTTATGGATGAAAACATATTGTCGGTTACGACTTGTCTATACAGCTGCTATCAAATTGTCCACACAAAAACTATTAGCTTTTACAGCAGATTCTTTTAGCAATTAAAATTTTTTTACTTTTATACAGATCTTGCTTTACGAGGAATTTTATACCTTATGAAAATCCTTATTTTGAAAAAAATATAATCTCTCCCTCTCTCTCTCTTGCTCTCTTACTTTTTGTTCATAAATATGTACGGAAATCCAAAGTTTAACATACATACAACTGTGATGAAAATTAAAGAAAATCAATCTGGCTTTACCCACCAACTTTTTAAACGATACCAATCTTCCTAACGACACAAATTCATCCGAGACTTATTCGGATCAACTTCTCTCGTATTTTTCCAATGCCTTTCAAATCCGGCGACTACGCGCTGCGAGCGTAGTTTATTATCCTAGAAAATCCATATCGTTACAGTTTATCTATCGATTAAAATTCCTTTTTCTCTTTATAATTAGTAGCCTCACTCTTATTAAAGCTGTCAGCGACTATCAACGAAAGACAGAAGCTGCAGGTGCTAATCTTCATCATCAGATGAGTCTACAAAGTCTTGCCTGATCCCTCGGGTAAATATGTCGCAGGAATATGCGAAGTGTTGTACAAGATCCAGAGGCACAATACCCCATCTGATAATTCGATCGATGGAAATCGGGAATCAAGAGCGATATGCAACAGCAATGCCGGCGTTCAGCAGGAGGAGGGTGCAGTGATGAAAGAGCGAGCGAAACACAGCGAAGGCAAGCCAGTAGCAGGTGCTCCATCGATTTACCCGGGGGACGTGCATTCACCGATGCATCCGCCAACTTCCACTACTACTATCATCCATGTGAGCCTCTTCTCCAGCCACATTCGGCCCTTTTCCGCGACATAAAAGTGCAGTATCGCGAAAACTCTCGCAGGAACTGGGCGCAACAGAGTCCATTAGCGTTTGAGAGCTTCAGCCGACGGGTTTATCATTCAATTTATATGGTAGGATGTAATTTTCATTTTGCTTGCGTTTAAAAGGCTCTTTTGCCAGGCATTATGCTGAAACCTGCCCGATCAAGCTTTAAAGCTTCACTTTTCAGTGACCAATTGAAAAATGAGTTGAGAAATTATCATTTTGATATTGTTTGAAGCGTTCGGATTTTATTAGACGTCTTGGTATTTATTAGTTAGATATCATCTACTTTTTCATCTATAAAAATTATTTCGAATATTCAAAAATTGATTAGAATAAGCCTTTAAAGTAACAAATTTACCATTAATTGTGGAACAAGCAAAATCTTCACTCTCCTTATTGTAACACACTTTATTGTAACTAAGAAATAAAAAAAAACCCAAACGAAATACACAAATTTTTGCAACTGAAAAACTTGACGTTTATTCTGAGTGGAGAGAAATATCCCACCCCTATCTAAAATACCTGATTATCTCAGTAGCTTTAGGCGACTACCGAATCTCACTATAATCTTTCTATAATCATGATTGCAAAATGTTTTCTTATCTCCCTTTTGGACCACCGCCAGAGGTTACAATTCTATCGTGTGATTTATTACATATTTTTGATCTTTTCACTCATATCAGCAGTCACTACGACAACTAGACCAATGAGACACGTTCAAAGACTCCGGAAGCTTATATTGATAAATTCGGAGCCTGATATTAGAATAAAAAATCTCAACCAAACTCCAACCTCAGGACTGAGTAGTGACTTGTACATGCGTGGGTTCAATTACAAAGGCCTCCTGAATATCCAGTAGGCTTCTGCCATCAGTTTCGATAACAAAGAGACCACAGAGAATTCCCCCGAGGCAACACGAACCGCCGAACAGCCACATGGAGTATGCAGCGCCCAATGATTCCGCTACCTGGCCGAAGGTTAATGCCCCCACCAGTGACAGAGCCCAACTAAGTAATGCCCCGGACACTGCGCAAGGTATTTTAACTTCCTGGGGGAAGGAATCACCCAGCAAGGACCAGGATATAGGCCCTAGGCCGAGGTTGAACGAGGTAAAAATTAGGGCTATCCATGTCGGTGGCATCCAACTATGAACTTCGTCGTAGTACTGAGGATCGTTATCGCGAGCGATCACGTACCAACCTATAAAATTTCAAATCATTTTAATTAATAGATTCTTAATGGGCAGAGACATCGAAATTACTTAATCGCTCAGAAATGTTCTGAGTAGATAATTATTTAGCCGGACACAATTACTAAGTCATTAAAAATAATACCACCGCGGAAAGAATTATTTTTGATTAAGTCTGAAGTCTTACAAATAGAACCATTAGTTAGTGATACCTTGGAGAATCATAAAGATGCCGGCAAAAATACCAGATACTGCAAGGAGAACCCGCCGTCCAACAATGTCAATCAGTAGACTGCAAAGGAGACAAGCTCCAATCTGTACCGCACCAACCACGAGTGTCTGTTGACTACCACTTAGCTGTCCGGATCCACCGTTATTGAAGATAACTACTGCATGAAAGAGAAAAGTGTTGATCCCACTGATTTGCTGAGTTACCATCACCAAAAGGCACACGAGTATCTTGCACACAACTCGCCGGTTCTTCATAATCTATCATAGAGAGGGTTGTTTTAGTATCTTTTAAATTCAATTTGTGATGAAAAGGTGTGTAGTAAAATTATATTTCAAAAAACGCCAATTCTTTATTCGTTCCTAGGTTAGAAAAAAGGGGATTTTTGGTTTTTACATTTCTACATATAGTTGACGCGATTAAGAAAGAAAATTTTACTCGTTTTTTTCCGCCCCGCATTCCCCAAAAATACTTTAAAAGCTTAGCATTAAACAGAAATTTGTTAAAAAGACATTTTTGATACATGTTGGACTTTTAAAAGTTCATTAAATATTGTTCTTTGTAGTTCATTCTTGTTCACTAAAATTAATTCATCGATATAAATTGAGCTTACCTGCGCAGTAGAGCCGCGTTTCTGCACGAGTTTCTTAAGCTCCTGCATCTCTGCATGGTGATCCTGGCTCCTATACCAGTCGAGAGACTGACTCGCAGCTGTATCATTATTCTCTGTGAGCCAGTATAACGGACTCTCTCGCACGAAACCGACGAGAACAATCGGCGCACAGCTGACACCACAGAGAAGACTATAGCGCCACACAGCCTCACTCTCACGTAGCATGTACGCAGCCAAAAAAGCATAAAATATACCAAAGGTTAACAAAGTCTGATAATAAGTTAGCAAGCGGACACGGCTGTTTTTGTCCGCAATCTCAGCAATAAATATAGGAGAGAGTACGCAGGATATTCCTCCGGCCACGCCATTGAGAAATCGGCCAAAAACAAAAATCCAAACCTGATGAAAAACAAACGAAATTCGAAAATCAACTATGTGTGACTCTTATAGAGCTTCGTGTAACTCCCTGTCGGTATCCTTACATTTTGATCCGCCAAGCATATTAAGACCCACCCCACCAAATAGAGTGGCAGAGTTAACAAGATGGTGTTCGTGCGATTGAAGAATTTTAGAGTATACGGTACCGCCATGACACCGCTGCAGGCTCCAACATTTAAAACGGCTCCGACAAGGCCTATTTCAGTGCTTGTGGCCTTAAGAACGTTTCGCAGGGTCTCTTCAGCACTGGAATTCCAGGCCATCGATACACCCAATGCAAAACCACTCAGCGAAACTAAAAAAAGAAAAGCACTTGTAAAAATTCAAATCTCTGTAATCAACAACATCAGATAAATTTTATTGTGTACATGATGTGTATAAAAAAATCTACGTAACAACTTACCAAATATGGCCGCGCGCATCTGGTTTAACCTATGAAAACTGACGTTTTCAATAATTGGAATGCACGCTGGGTATAGTGCAGCCATTGCTTGAGGAATGAGATGTCAAACTGATTAGTAATGCGCTCGTGCGAGTGAACAATTCCCTCATATGACTAATGCGTGTACTCAAGTGTATTGTATATGCCTATCGGTATCAAAGCTCGTGTGTTGCTCGGTGTGTTTTGTCTAACGAAAGATGGACATATCCCCATGCTGCGCGGTTTACCTGCGCAGTCATTATGAAGACGAAGTAAAATTATGTAATTAATTTTCTAATTCGTCATAAAAAAATTTTTCGGTCATATAACACGGGCGCATTTTGGTGCTTTTACATAACAATTAAGAAAGTTTTCACTATAAATTGGTTAACAATTCAAATACACAATAGTATATCGCGCACCTAGGGAGGAAAGTATACTATTCCGCCTTCGGTTCGGGTCACAATTCTTCAGGCGGGTTATGGTAGGGTACTTTTTTCTCGAGGGCCGCATACACGTTTTCCTTGTAAGTCCATAGAAACGTAATTTTTTCATCTCAAAAAGTAGAAGCTGTTGAAGGTTCGCTAGTGATTCCCGATTACAAAGCCTAGCTTTTGGTAATTTTTGCTGGAGATTTCTCTCCGTGTAGGATTTTATAGTGTTTCAATTGCGTCTAGTCTCCCATACGTACTATAAAATATTTTACGGCAATAAAATTTTTTTCAAGCCGTAGAAAATAGTCTTAGATTACTAATAATTTATTTTCATTACTGTATTTCTGTAACTCAGATGCAATTTTCTGTCTGATCATCAAGTCAATCACGTCGTTAGATAAGCAAACAAGAGATTCGATTGCGTGCACACAAAGAATTCCACCTAAATATCGATGCATATGTACATATAATGTATGTAGATATAATCTATAGTATAAACAATAACCTCGATGCAACAGAAAGATAAATAATCCAGAGGCGTCGATGTAAACGCTACAAAAACTTATGAACGCTCTTGCACAGGCGGCACGTGCCGATGATAATATTTCAATAACGATATTAACGTGCGGCTAATCACGTTTGAGGAACGCTAAAACGTTTAAAAATGCTCAAGGCTTATCTATATACCATAGATTGTCGACTTTTTTATGTTAGCCGCAATTTGCTGCCGGTTTTCCGAGAATCTGAGCATTCGAGTGGAAAATACTCTCACATGCACTTCCGCCCGTCATTTCTGTTATTAAGAACGGATATCGTGATTCGAAATGGAGAAAAAGAGATGACGATAATGAGTACTCTTCAGTGTAATTATACACAATCGAGCGTTTTCCTGCATAACCGCAAAGATTTACACGAAACAATTAAGTGTTTTATCGTATTATATGCGAATATTAGTTATTGAAAATATCGGTATTGTCTTTCCGTGAGGATCGGGCCAACATCGGTGCGAGAAAAATTTCTCATCACCTCCGGGAATCGGACCTTTTTTTTTTAAACAAGATTTATTCATGAATATTAGGGTATAAAAAAGCTCTGGAGTTGAGGAGGATCAGAAAAATTGCTGGTAAAAACAATCCAAATTATTAATTTAAAGAATTTGATCGCCATGCCGGCCAGGTTGTCGGGCTCCGGAATTTGCTCGTCGGGGTGAATAAGTTTTAATAGAAACAAGTAGATGTTTAAGAGGGTTGGGTCAACCGTTACGCTGAAGATCTGACGCATAGCCTATAGTATCACATATAAAGTCGCTGTTTGTCTTTTTGTTAACTCATTCGATTCCTTTATCTGGGAACCAACTATAGAAGATAGATACGCCTTTTTAGTTTTAAATACACGATAAATAAAGAATTGCGACATGCATTGTGTTGATATACGGCATTTTTCATTATCGGAAACTTCAAGGGTAAAATATCTAATCTATAATAAAAAAAACGTATTCACTTAATAATAAATAAAAAAAAATGAGGCGCAGAATCTCCTCTTCCCAATGACCTATGAATTAGAATTTTTCGAGGACAATTCGTGACATGTATAATGCCTTATTATGCATCGCAATCACTATAAGCGCATAGCGAGTGCAATAAAGCACACATATGCTGCGCATATATACTGGGTGTACAATTCCTAACATTTTTAGGGTATAGTGTAGGTATAGGGCAATGAGAGGCAAAATACGGTTCTTAAGACAATAATGATTTATTATAAACTAAAAGTAAAAAAATGGAGTACAATCTCGCCAAAAACAACAAAAATTACAGAAATAGTTTTACTATTTCGGGTTCCCCTACTTGTTAGGTCGTTTCAGAATTATATGAGATACGATTGGGCTAAAACTTCAGAATTATCTTGTAGACCATATATAGTCGATCGCAGATCAACACTGCATTGATCGATTCTTGGGTATTTTATTAATAAGAAAATTTTTTTCAGTGTGTAACCTAATTTTTGCTCATTTTTACTGCTAATATTTATTTATGTAAGTCAATAAAAACCAAAAAAATGAACTGGTGTATAGCTCGATACATTTAAAAAGTAAGAATATCCTTATCTGCATAACTTTTAAGAAATTTCGTAACTACATATACCTACTATAATTTTTTATGACGCGTACCTAATAATATAGTTCCTCAACAAAAATAATTTGGCTATTCTTACATATTGTCGGTACTTTTTCTAATTTTCCAAAAAATACTGTTTAAAAAGCTAAAGATCTTTCACAGGCCCTATTACCCCGACCTACTTGAGTCGGCAATGGAGGTGGTGCCCTCGCCCACCCTCTCTCGTTTCCCTCAGCGAGGCTCATTGAAGCTCAGCTGGCCGAGCGACGCCCGAGGCTTGACTCAGTTGCGGCCGATCCGCCATGCGGTGTGTGCCAGTTGTATTGGTTGTCACGGGTTCTTCACATAGTCCTGCAGTGATTAGTGACCTTTTATTAAGTTCTTGTGGCATATGGTAAAATTTTTAAGCAGTTTTGTGTTATCGATCTGTGAGTACAAGTGAATGTCATGTCTTTCGAACGTTGGAGTCGTGTTCGGGAGTGATTTGGCGGGCGAAACGTCAACATGCGAGAACAAGCGTGTCCGTGACCGGCTGGTGTTGTTCAAGAGCCAAGAGGCTACGCTAAATGCACATTGAAACGTTGCTCGTACGGTCGAGAAACACGGGATTAAAACCGTCATTGTGTCGAGAGTTGCGGTATGTAAATAAAAATAATTGCAGGGAAAAAAAATTGCGCCAGGTCCGACGTTGTGTTTCATTGCTATGCTACTATTCAATAGTGTGCTTTGATACTCGGATTAATTACATATTTAAAATAGAATTTTTAGCGGCGTGGTATCAGGGTGAATGAGCGGAAAATTTTGTATTTTTATTTTTTCATGCAACTTCACAATACTGTTCGAGATTAGCAATACTTTTCAAAATCGTTCTCAATGAAGTAAAAAAATTTGGCCACATTGCAGTGATAATTTTATCTCGTTAAAACTGTCATAATCATTTATACGTAATTGCTGCTCGGGTAGGTAAAACGATTTTCTTTTTACAAGATGGGAATTTTTTTATTTGACGAGGAAATTTTTTTTGCCGGAGTTTCTATTAGACATCGGTAAATAATTAATTTTTGTCTGATAATATTTATTAGCTCATTTTCAACCTTATATATATACCATACTTTAAAAATCGCGGTAAATAAATTTGTTTACGATTATTACTTCTTTCATACTGACAACCTGATTTTTCCCTAAAGTTTATAATAATACGATCCAAATCAACAAATTTACAGAATAGTTCTTAGTCGAGTTGTGTATAGAATTTAGTATAGAGATAAAATGGGGCAAACTGATTCACAATAGAAAATGAGAAAAAATGTAAGTTTTGTAAGTATCCAAAGTTCTAAGACCTCCATTATATTCCATAAATATTTTTTTTTAATTGGTTAAATATTTATCAACCGAGTGATATTTTTTCTGAGGGCATACGTTTTTACAATAATGTTTTAATTCAGATTTTTTTATGCTCTCAAATAGCTCTGCTAACGTATGGAAATAGTTTTGTTAATTAATTTTTATTTAATGTAAGCAATAAAAAAGCTGCACATAGGCGAATAAAAATCACGGAAGTAATATTATCAAATAAAGCATTTTCGAATGTATGATTGACAGTGTTGTCAGATTAAACGACTTTTAACACGGATGAATGAATTTTCGATTATATCTCAATACGATTTATCGTATAGAAAAATAATAATCAATCATCATTGATTATAAGTGGCCGAAAATAAATGGCTTGCCGTTAATTACTTCAAAAAATATTTTTTTTTTTTTTCAACATAGGAATCATATAAAACAAAAACAAATTCACAATATACCTTTAAAAACTTCATCATCTGCCGATTAATTTTCTTTTATAAAAACGTTTAATTATTTATTTCCAAGTGTCTTTATCTATATACGAGTAAAAACATTTTCTGGGTAAATAGAGACCGACGAGTGTTGAGTTGAGCTTAATGGACGCGTCGTTACGAAATTTATTGGTTGCGCGGGAAAAATATTGGGTGATATTAAAACTTCCATTATTCACCGATATAAACACAAATCGAAAAACAATATTTTGTCACATGTTTCATCAGTTACCTACTCTCTTGTATTATTTTGCTTGGTACTATAGGTCTATGATAGAAACTGCAAATTCGCCTGACTAATTCAAACAAATGTCAATGTCACTCACATCTCTAGTGCACCAAAGCCCTTGTTTCGCCTGCATGTATAGTGTACAATCGCCTGCGATAAGGGAAGCGATAGCTGAAAGACCATTTTCCCGTGTTCAACTTATTCTCCATCGTCCCAGCCATGACATACCATCCATGAAGGACAGAGAAATTCATAACAAATAGAATATAATTCATTCACCTTGAATATTTTTCAATAATTCGTTAATTTTCTTGGTTCAATTTATTACTGTACATCGTTATCACTGCTGACTGATTTGATTTTTAGATGCTTTCGTCTTAAATAAGTATATAATTGCAAATATACGATTTTTTAATAATTGTTTTTCATATTTCACACATTTTGTTTTATACTTTTACACTTCTTTAAAAAAATTTTTTATTTTATTTCGCTAAAACATTTTTTAGCCGAAAAAACAATTTTTTTTCTTTCAACTCAACGAGTAAAATTTTTTACACAGAATGTTATTTGAAATTAAAAAATTGTTGATATTTTAGTACATTTTGAACCTAATTCTTCACTCTATAAAACGTTTAATCAAAGAGACATTATCTAATTTTACAATTGAGCGAAATGATAAAATTATTGATCAATTATTCACATGAGTGTTGGATATCACATAGTTTTGGCAAGTTTCTTGGTAACCTTGAACTAGTCTGGAATTGAAAAGTGAGAACATTTTTTTATATTAAATTTAAAAATTAGATTTACAAAAATCGGAGATTACTTCCCACAGGACTGTTATAAAAATTTCCTTCGCTAGATTTTTGTCAGGAAATATCAGAGAAACATTTACTCGGTTCAATTCGGATATCTGACAAACTTTTTGATAAAATTTTTTTTATTTTCGTAACGATTTCTTATTATTACGAATTAACTCGAGTTATTACAGCTTAGACTTATGTAGAGAGTCATAATATTTTCAAATTTCCAAGGCCAATATTGCCCTGGAATTGTTTTCGAGCATAAGAAGGACAGATATTCGAGTCTGTCACTTGCACATATTGAAATCAGTATTTTTGCACGCTTTATAAATAATCACACGGCCTATATTATATGCTGCTGTGGTTATTTTATTCATTTTTTTTTTCGTTCCCAATATTATCGAGACGGAAAAAAATTGCCCGTAGATCAGCTGACCTTGGGCGGACAAAAAAAAAGACAAATATTTTTCACTTATTATTCTTGTTCTTTTGTGAAGGATCAATGTTTTTATTAGAAAAAATCTATGGATGAATATTTAATTATAATTGTATTTTCTGATCGTGGACTTCGTGTATACATTGAGACCAACCTACTTCTCAAGCTACACTCGGCATAATAATATCACGCTGACAAACTTGAAGAGGGGGATTTGAGAGAACTTGGATCCCAGCTCATCTTTGTTCGGTTGCCAAAATAAAACGAGCGGGCTATCAATAAACAAGCGAGACGATGTGTATAGTAATCGATGCCGGAGGTTGACTCCCCGAGGACTCAATGCTTTCTGCCAAATTTCAATTCAATTTTTGTTTTTTTTTGTTTTGTTTTGGTTTTTTTATATATATATATATATATAGCTACTACTCATTTTTTCAAGTCTTAAAATAAACACGGATGAACGACGTGGTTCTTAAGATCATCACGTAAAAATTATCCGAGCTATATTAGGTAATTTTTTTTCCCGAACTTTTTCGATTTCAACTATATATAGCAGGCACATGATTATGTATAACATTAATTCTGGCCGGTTTATTATTATATGATATTCATAAAATAAGAAAATGTTATTTTTCAATTAAAACAACATCGACGATAATGATATGGTCCTATATAACACCGGTTGTACATTTTTTTGTAAAATATTATACAATATTCTACAGGAAGGACGACTCTTAAATAAGCACAAATAGTCCATATTAAGAATATTCAATTTTTTCGAATAACACCTCCAAGTTTGCATAAATTCCCTTCATGTTTGTAGCATGTGCAACGGGCACAGATGGATACCAAAAAATGGATCAATGATTAGATAATGGTTAAAACACAGCTTGATTACAGTCCGATAATAATTCAGAAATAATTAAGACAATTAAAAAAATTTTTCATTCCTTTGTTTAGGTAGCCCATTTTGCACTACCTTTCTTTATATGTTAATAACAACGAGGAAAACGCAGAGAAACAAATGAATGTCATCAAAATAATTATTCGGTTTCTCTTCATTTTCTCCCTAATTTGGAAAAATTAACGATAATGTAAAAACAGATAATTCGGTAATAGTTTGAACAAATTTGGATTATTCTGGAACACTGTATTTAAATATTTGATAATCTAACATACCACAAACAGAACATAGACGCTATGTAATTAATGTGTCTTTAATTGTATAATCATTTTATTGAGTATTCCTCATTTTTATTCACTCATTTTTTTGAGTATTCCATGCATCACACGATGAATATAGCTAGATTGAGGTTTCATTGAACGTTTATACCGTTGAACGATCGATGGTGCTACGCTGCAGCTCGGGGGATGGATCAATATCGTGGGCTTGCAATTACTCGCTTCATTTATTACACGATCAAAGACGCAGTAGTTAATATTTGACCGCATTTAATGATCAACGATGAACACACAAGCCTTGACGCATTCAGTCTGTGATTGAAATCATTGTTTGCATCAATACAAAATTACTCTTCATATAATAAATCTGGCTTATATATAATGACAAACACTCAATGAAAAATATCGACGCTTTATAGATATACTCTCAATCGTGCACAATATTCCATTTTTAGTAGATTTCTTAAAAATCTAACTATTGCAGCCGTCCTCATATCGCAATTTTTGAAAAATTTTGGTATTTTCTGACTCAGCTCGTCAAACTAATTCAGAAAATATATACAGTCAAAAAGTTTATATATGTATGTATGTATATATATATTTAAAGGATATAACGCGGCTTGTAGACACGATAGCGTCTATAATTCTTGACGGATCCTATATAATGAAATTCGGCATTAAATGATCTAGATTAAATTAAACTTCCTACAAAAAAGGTAAAGTGATTTTTTTATCTTCCTTATCTTTTGCAATATGATGAGTTTAATTGTGACATTTTTTAAAATGTCTGTCTAAAAAAATAACTTTTCTGTTATCCTATAATTTTTTTAGGACCACGTTTTCCTAATTTATTCCAGTTAGACGACATTGTCCTAATATATTTGAGTGTGGTTCAAGTTAAATTCTAGCAATGTTGTGTGCCGTTTGAACAAAACTGTTCACTATCCAAACCGTGTGTGTGTGCCATTTGAATATTTCGTACGAGTGCAGTTTGAAATTTATCTATTTTTACCTGAGTTTTTAAATACATATTTTGTTTATTCAAAGGAAAGCAAATTAATATGCTGCCAGCTGAAGTAATTTTTAAACTCATTTTTCAAAGCATATAACTTCGTTTGGCACACTGACGATTCGTTGGAGATTATACTAAATACATTTCCGAGAACTTCTTGCAGCAAACTACTAGCCTATAGAATTTCGTTGCAATCGAGCTAATTGCCTTCATTGACATCACCAAGCCCTGTTCAGTTGCGCAGTTTCACAATGAAAATTGCAAAGGATCAAACCAACTAGCTACTAGAGCGACGTTTTCAATCGAAATTATTCACTTGAGAATATGCCTTGGCGTTATCTTTATTCCATGCGCTGCCTACGCACTGCTACACATCTATTTTGACTCTCCAGAGTCATTTCCAGATAACAAGTTCTGGTAGTTTAAATCTGAGACCACTTACCGCCAATCAAGACAATAAATTAGTGTTATACATTCCATTCCATGGAGTCTATAGGCTCTCGGACGATTTTATTAGTCTCGGCTTTAGATTGTAGAGGCATGAAGGATAGGAAGGACACGGGGAATAAATCCTGCAGAGCTTTTTCGATGCTTTGCCTTGAGACACTTGAAAATTCAAGAGTCCGTAGGTCAGCTCGGGTGAATAGATGCTCTCGAAACTCCAATAGAGTTTTAGTCTTTTCTCCCCAGCATCTCCTGAATTTAAATGAATACTCGATAAATCGTTGATACAGACGAGAGAAAGGCAAAAAAGGTTTGTTCAAGTTTACGTGTTTTGTTAAGTATTGATAAAGCAGGGATTTATTATTTTTGTTATTATTTTTATTATTATTATTTTTGGGTTGTTGTAAGTCGCTCTTTAACGTCATCAACGATAGTGACAGTGATGAGTAAACACATTTGTGGAGGAAACAGTGCAGTAGAAGACAGGTGTGCGTCTACAGGGCGACTTTAAAGTTTAGTTATAAGTGTCCGTCTTCGCTTAGGATGTGTTGCGCAAAGACGGTGTTGACGAGTACGGGGATGGTACCGGTTAGTAACCCAAACGGGATCAACTTGGAGGTCTCTAGTATCGAGCAACGAATTGGAGAACTAGTATTCCTCCAGCAGTTGCTCCCCCTCCACTTTGATGTAATCCAACGTGTCGTGTCAAAGTGTTTAGGGGTCCGTAGCACATGACGTTGCCCTTGAGAGGTACAGGCAAACTCTCATCGTATCACTGCCGTACCTTCGTAACATGGGCCTAACTACGCGGTGGACAGATAACGCACCCATACTTGATCCAAGGTCACCTAGTACTGAACTCGGAAACGTGTGGAGAGACCACGTCAACCCTGGTCCGAGCGAAGTGACCAACTAGGTGACCTCCACCGTAGAACCAAAACAATAGAACTCATAATAGAATCGACGTAAGTCCCGCAGGGAACTCGGGAGCTATAAATGGTCCCCGGCGAACCGAGCACCCGTTCAGCCACCGGCCATCAGGCCGAAGAAAAAAAAATGTTGGTATTATTAGTATTATTATTATTGTTAATCGCGGTTATTGTTATTATTATTATCATTATTATTATTGTTGTTCTTGTTGTTATCATTATTATTATTATTATCATTACGTGCCATTTTTAGTCCTTAAAAGTGTTCTATACATCTGCTAAATTAGTCTATACAAACTCATAAAATAAGCTCAAGCAAACTTAACTAGCAAAAAAAACATAGCCTGGAAACTTTCTTCACCAAACACTTAATTTAAATGTTTGTTAAATTCTCTGTCCAATTTTAATGCATCATTGTTACGCAAAACAGACCATTTCTCAAATGTTCAAGTAGTAAAAATTATAATGTCAACAAAATTCGTTAAATGCCATATTGTTTCCACAAAACAAAACAAAAAGAACAATAATTGTTGTCGAAAGGTAAATTTGTGGAATTTTTATCTATTTATTTTATTTAATTATTTATTTATTCATTTTCCTAAGATATCCAATTAATCAAATTATCGTATCTGTCAAACTATACGTCGAACCGATAAGCATCACTGGAGAATGCGAATATTTCCTCGCAGGCTGTATCAGCAAATCCAAAATCTCGAGCGTTCTAGAGCATCGTAAAAAAGCTGTGGTAGAACCTTGGCAAGCCCGGAAGCGATAAATTTCAATTATATCCCCGGGGCTCGTTCTATCGATTCCATCCGGGTTTATACGCCATTTTCTTGCATGTAATGTGAAAGTACTCAAGACATCGAGTACCTAGGTACATTGACAATGAAAATGAGTAGAAACAGAAGTGCGCTTCCTAAAAAATTATTGGAATTCACTACCTACGATCTTAAAATCCTCAAAATCTCACCGGCCCGCTACATCAATTCATCTGTCGGATATCTTTTGATCATCTGCATTTCATTGCGTTCATACGTGAAATCAATCCTCTCTCTACATGGATTTTTTGACCGGCTAGTGAACAATTAAGGCGGAAAAACTCATGCGTGTGTCTGAAAAAAATTAATCTCGCCAACCCCAACTAATTCAACCCCGACGAAACCGATTCCTCATTCGCACCCCACGTTGCAGATACGTGATCCAATCACGCAATATCCCTGCCTCATTTCTTAATACATATCCAACTCGTATAGAATAATAATAGGCCCAATAATCAGCAATGATAATAATTTTACTACACAGGGTGTGAAACTGTATTACAAGAAGGATAAATTAGTGTTACGAAATTTCCGGATTCCAAGTTCAGTCAATATTCACGAAGCCATAGAATTACTTTATATTAATAATAGAAGAGTCTACGAAGAACATAAATTTATTTATTATCTCCATTATTATCGGTCATTATCAATGTCAAGCTTATTACGATCTACGATCATCATAATTTTTCATTGGGTACTAAAAAACTAAAATCAATTTATAAAATAATATCACAAAATCATATAAAGTAGGAGATAAATATGAAATATTTAACGTTATAAAAAACAAAAAATAAGTCAATGTTTAAAAGTGCGAAATTAAATTCTCCAGATATACATACAATGGAAGTTAATTAGAGCGAATTCTATAGAATCACTGCGTGCGCTCGCGCACGTCTTTTTTTTCATTTATTTATTTCCCCCCACTCTCAACGATATACGAGACTTTTGACTTTTCTACTCCAATACCTCGAATATCGATTTTTTCATCACTTTAATCATTTAGGATCTATAATATATTCAAAATTTACTACAGTGGTCTCGCGTTAGCATAAGCCTTGATAGCGTTAACTTCTCATTAGCGTGAACTCGAATCTCGCGGTAGTATTAACCGATATGTGAAGAGTAAAGAGCAGTAGTAGGTTTAATGCTGTAATAGAAAGGACGCGTTTGTTCCAAGCGATTATGACTAACCACTCAAGTCCACTGTATCTATTTGAATGATTTACGATACATGAAACATGTTTTCAAAACTTTAGAGGTCACTTTAGGTATTAGAGGGTTAGGTCACGCAATAACTAAGTCTCACGGTCGCGTAATCCTTGGGGTTTCCATACGATGTCTTACGCGGGTGTCGCCGAGTCATTAAGCTCAACTTCGAGCTTCTTAGTCTGCCGAAAAGGGTTTCACTTATTTTTATCGACAAATTGATGACATCTATAAAGCGGCCAATCTTGTAGCCTCTGCTGTATGTGCGCGTCTATGTTCAGAATAAAGGATTACAAGTGAAATATTAACACCAAATGTCTAGCTCACGGCAAAATGTATTCTTCGTTACGACCGGCAGTTCCGGTGACGCATTGCGCAACCACATCATTCAATTACATGTCTCAAGGTTTCCCATGTTACATACGAACTCCCTGATCGTTATTGTCGAGTTGTAAATGCGCATATGTGAAGTTTCTTCACTAAAGAGAAAAATGGAAGCATACAGTTAAAATTATTGACTGGATTATGGAATATCGTATTCCATCTGCTTGGATTGTCATTATCTGCAGATACCTACTCAGCCTAGGTATACTTTCTGCATTAGTCACTCACATTATGTACTTGAACACTTACGCTCAATACCTAACATAATATTCCATATAAAATTATTTTATAATAATTATATATATATACCCCATTATATATATATATATATATACCCGCATATATATACCCCATTTTGCCCCGAATTTCCCTACATATACTTATGTATGGCCACATGACGTAAAACATATTTTTCCCTATAAATTTCTATATTATAATACCAGCAAGTTGCAGTTATAACAACAAAAGAGAAGCCAATTAAGTTGTTTTTTCAATTCAGTGGAATTTAATCGAGTCGAAATTTTGATAGCACTGTACTACAATCACATCTTTACAGCTGAATTTTTTCCAAGTATTAAATATTAGTTGGATATCGTAAATATATAGTAAAAATCACATGTCCGCAACCCGCTAATATTTGCCTTAATTATTTCGCGCTGCCGAGAATTAATCATGGATGAAAATCGATTTGTTGCCGAGAGTTTTAATTGTTTGTGCTTGACGCCCCGCAACTGTTGGCGAGGCGTAACGTAATTGCGTCAATTATGCGAATCATCGAGGTCGCCATGAGGAAATAACGTTACCATTCAATTGATGTGCCTCTTAAACGAACGGCCTTTATATCCGCAAAGTTATGAACTTTCGCTTCAATTATATTGCCAAAATTTTTCAATGAAAAAGGGGGGGGGGAGGCTCAATCTTTCCAAATCTTACTTCGGGATGAGAGGGGGTCTTGGCAAAAATCACGTAATTTTTTTTTTAATCAAAAAACAGTGTAAAATTGCCGTGCGATTTTTAATATCTCGGAAGGTACTGGGGTAGGACTGGACTAAGGTTTTCTCAATACCTTCTTGCATTTTTTATCATTAAAATCAAATGAAACAGACCTAACATAACTAGATGACGGCACGCACAAGCGTGCGCTTTTTTCTTTATAACTGAATATCGAGATTTTCGACTAATTAAATCCTTGGGTTTCAGATGGCGGCACATGTGACCGAAGCCATGCGACGGACATCGGTAACTTAGGATCCCGGAACCCCTAACCCGGCATGGCGACAGCCTCACCGACACCGCCCCAAAACGCGAGCATCGTTGAGCCCGAGTGGCCGGACATGCCAGTGGCCGTGTCAAAGGGCTGTCTGCTTGGTTTCATCATCGCGGCGGCCGTGCTGGGAAATCTTTTGGTGATAGTATCAGTAATGAGGCACCGTAAGCTGCGGATAATCACTAACTACTTCGTGGTATCTTTGGCGTTAGCTGACATGCTCGTGGCCATGTTTGCCATGACGTTTAACCTAAGCGTACAGGTAACAGGCCGCTGGCTATTCGGCTACTTCATGTGTGACGTCTGGAACTCACTGGACGTCTACTTCAGCACCAGTTCCATTCTCCATCTCATGTGCATCTCCGTTGACCGGTATTACGCCATAGTCACACCGCTTAAGTACCCTATTTATATGACAAAACGCGTCGTAGCGTACATGTTGCTCGCCTGCTGGGCGGCGCCAGCCATTATCAGCTTCGTACCTATCTTCAACGGTTGGTACACGACTAATGACAACAACGAGTATCGACACATGCACCCGGACATCTGCGAGTTCAAAGTCAACGAGGTTTACGCCATACTCTCGTCGAGTATCTCCTTCTGGATCCCTTGCACCATCATGACCCTCACCTACTTCGCCATTTTTAAAGAGGCCAACAAGCAGGAGAAAGAGATGCACACTCGAATGGGCAATGCCATGCTTTTGAGCCACCGGCCCAGTCGCGATCTGAATACTCTCAACGGCGAACTCAACAACGGCGGCTCGTCCAAAACTCTCACGCTAAACGAGAGTGATACCCCGACCAAGGATAAGAATCTCATCAAGATGAAACGTGAGCACAAAGCTGCGCGTACACTCGGCATTATCATGGGAACTTTCATTCTCTGTTGGCTGCCGTTCTTCTTGTGGTATGTCAGTACCAGTCTTTGTGGGGCTAGCTGCCACTGCCCGGAGGTTGTTGTGTCGATCGTTTTTTGGATTGGCTACACCAATTCCGCACTGAATCCTGTCATTTACGCTTACTTCAATCGTGACTTCCGGGAGGCCTTCAAAAACACTCTTCAGTGCGCCTTCTGCTCGCTCTGCAGGCGCGAGCCTTACGATCTGGAGGATCTTGATGCGAGAAGACCCTCGTTGAGGTATGCATCTGGATATTTAGAAAGAGGGAGAGCGCTGGAAATGAGGTTGGGAAGGAAGTTTTTGAGAGAAAACTTTGAAAAGATTATGACATTCGATAACCTTAAATCATGGCAATTTCATGATTTTTTACAGTAGGTCACGGCTAGAGGGGCGCGAAATGCGGGGTTTTAACTGATTGCAACGCTCGAATTACCTTAACTAAAATCACATTGCACTCATGGTTTACGAGATGTTTTGAAATGAAAAGTATATATTCAACCAACATCCCGAAGGGCTAGAAACTTTTACGAATGTACTACTACAACTACGCCACAAAAATAAAATTTCTTAGTTCATCTGTCGTACTGCGCGCGCGCGGGAGAAAAAGAGAACGAGCGCGACACAACACGATCACGTATTTAATTTTATATATCCCCGTAACTATTACCTTTAAATAAAAAATTTAAGACAGCTTTTTCCTTTATTATTAGATTTTTCCTTTATATTAGATTCCGTAATATAAAGGTGGGCTTTTCAAACATCATAAACGATGATTTTTCAATACGAGTCCCGAAAAAATAAAATAGTCGGGTTTTTTTGCGCCACCCTTACTCCCTATACCAAATATTTGTGTTGTGTAAGGCGTGCCAAAAGAAATTTCACTCGAAAAAATTAAATTAAAGGATGGCAATGCAATATTAACTTAAAAATATTCTATAACAATAGTATATTGTGAACCGGGAGCGAAAACAGGCGATTGCGAACCGAGGATATAAAGTTGAGCGCCAAGGCGAAACCGAGGTGTTTTCAACTTTATGCGAGGTCCAAACGCCTGTTTTCGATCAAGGTGCACATTTAATTTTCTTCAACAGCGGAAAACCCCGAGTTTTTACACGTAGCGAGTGGTGATCGAATATGAGTGACTCTCGTCGGAGCGAAACAATATTCAAGCAGAGCGAAACAGTCATTTTCGCTCCGCTCGAGCCGAACAAGAATCTCTCATTTTCGATCTTCACGAACGGAGCTCCGATGTTGAAAAAAGAATTAATCTTATAATTCAAATAATGATTTTTAGTTCTTTATCTCGTATTATCTGGCATAATCAAATGGCCGGACATCTGACAAATATTTTCACAGTTTAACATGCGGTGTGAGCCATTTTTTCACTCTCCGTGATTTTTCATCTTCATAATATGAAAATCTGCCTCTAGATAAAGAGGAAAGTTGCATTTTCGGGTACGGGGTGATAAACATTAAATTTAACTACAACGTTTCTAGAAGATACAAGTGAGATATAAAGCGAGAAATTTTTTAAAAATTTTGAAATCAAAGACTTAAAAGCCTTCGGAGACTCATTATCTGGCGGTTTCTCTCAAATCGCTTGCAGCTGACCGTAATCACATCATTATCTGAATTTCAGGTACGATGATAGAACGAAAAGCGTGTATTCGGAGCCGTACATTAAGCACAACGATCGTCGGAGATCAAGCGAGTATGGAAGCAGTCTCTGAGACGAAAGAAAATTTAGATTCTAAGTCATAAATTGAAAAAAATGTGTATAGCTTCCAAAAACTTTTCAATCGTTAGTTTTGTGTCTCCTACTATACGTCCGTATCACCAATGTCATTAATAGTTCGACATTAGTCCTGTACAACTCTCAAGACTGCTTTCTCTTGGTTTTATATTTATTCTGCATTGCCAAAGCTAGTTTGTTAAAGCTGCCTCATGGGCCATTGTGATTGAAAATGATTGTTTTTTTAATAAGAATTGTGCGAATTTGGTGATCCTAGTTTGTTATTGTTTGGGGCTTAGACTGTAATTAATATTATTATTTAAGTATAATATGTGAAGCGTGCTCAAGAGCCAGGAAATTCGTTCGTTTAACGAACGATAGTTCAAATTCTAGATGAAAAATATTTAATAATCAAGACAAGGCTGGCCTGACACCTATTTATACAGAGAGAAAAAAAAATTATTCTCTTTCGCAACAGAAGTCTTGTATAATTATGCAATTATGTGTGTATAAATCACAATTTTGTGTACAGTGTGCATGTGAATAGAGACCTCGTGCATGTGAACTACAAGCAATATTTATAATTGCCGGACTGAACAGATTTGGCAGCGTATATTTTGTGACATGGATCCCTCTCTCTTATTGAGTGCTGTCAAACCGAGTAATGAGATGTCCCGAATTGGGCCTATAAGCTTGTATTGTGTATGATTACAGACCTCTTATCAATTGCATTCAAAGTAACAATGGCATCTGATAGCTGATTATTCGATAGGATGCAGCTGTGACATTGCTCAAATTACAGCGCATCACGGCAAAGTGGCATTTTCTCTTTTAAAAATATATTAAATATACATTTTTACGTATTTCAGATTTATTGGAAGATACAGTGGAAAAATTTTCAATAATCTACAGTATTTTCAATATTTTTTATACCAGCAAATAATCTGTTCATTTCACCAGAGAAAAATGTGATTTCAAAAAGCAATTATTGTAAAAATATTCCGATAACAAATAGGGCTGGGAGAATTTTTATTGGATATCTTTTTTGCAGGAAAATTTTTAAGCTACAAAAATAATTTTGTAACACGAAAATTCCGTATGATCCGCAGTTTTCGAAATATTTATCAATGCACAAAATCCATCAGTTCATGTTAATCAAGTTTTTTAAGCACCTTTGAAATTATTTAAGTTTTTTCTTCAGGCTTTCTTTAATGAATATTTCCAACTATACACAATGGTATAGAAGAATTCTTATGAAGTACGTACGAAGTTCCTGACGATTTATACTGCTAAACGACGCCGTACTGTACGACTGCGATTGTACTGTCACATGACTGCACCCGTCTCCTAGTGATATATAGAATAAGCAAAATAAATTTAGAGAGGCTGAGGAAAAGAGAGAGGGTAAACCTGTGAGCAATTAATAGATATATGAATGTATCCGTCTGGTAAATATGATATGTAAATATTTTGTAAATACTAAATTCAAACCGCCTCCTATACGGTGTGAATCCTGCAATAATTCGCATGCATGTATGAATAATCGTTGCAAATACATACACATGTACTTGGATAAATCATGAGTATTGATAAAACATTGTTTGTTATTTTTCTTCACACCAGTGTTATGAATGTAAACCGATCTTACGGAATAATCTTGAATCGTCTGTGCATACAATACAATCCAATGGAACCTAATAACATAGTATGTATATGTCATGATTGAGCTTTAAAAAATCTATGACAATCTGTATATCAATGTCTTCAGTATACTGAAAATGTTTTTGTTTTTGATAAAATCAAAAAACCGAGCTGAAAAATCATCCTTGCCAGTTTTCTCCTTATACATTTTTCAGATGGTCAGATAGCATAGAGAACACTTTACCTTAAAAAAGAAGATCACTGACGAAGTTTAATAAGGATGTATATGCAACTGCTGCTGTCAAATCATGTCATTTATAATTTTTGTTAATAACACGCAATATAATTTCTGAAGAAGGTCAAATTTTAATTTTAAAAAACTTATTGCTATAAATCGTACTAGTTAAACTCTTCATTTTTGGACAAAAGCATAAAATTTAGTGTCATTTAGTGTCATCCGAAGCGGATTGGCTTAACGACATATGTCTAGGTTCCGTCTTGTAAAATAACATTTTTTAATAATAAATATCTAGTAAACCAACTTGGATTAATCATAATATCTAACGGTGAAAAAATCGCGCGAGGTTTAAATTTCCCGAAAACTTGTTTTTTATTTGTCTGTAGGATATAAGCGTACCACTAAATTTTAGTGGTATGCTAAATTTTAGTTGACAATTGTCAACTTCTGGTTCAAACCTAACATGGGGTTTTATTGGACTTTTAATATTAAATTAATAAAAAATTAGCCCGGATAGGGATGTTGGTAATCGTAATCGATGCGTAATTTTTTTTTCTGTCACATATTTCGAATTGAGAAAACTCCAGGTGCATCGAAATATTGCATATACATCCTTAATACAGCCTATATATAACAAACCAGCGCCCAAATTATAGGGATAAAATTTTGGTAAAACAGTCGGCAGAGTTATCCGAAATTTCCGTATTTCTTTTACAATAAAATACTCTAGAACATAGGTAGCTTTGATATCTTTGATTTATGATACCGTATTATTGATTATTGTATGAAAATTTTTTTTTAAGAAATATAATAGGTTATACAGTGCCACCTAGTCCTAAAACTAGTATTAAAAGTACGGCCTTGTCAACAGAGGTAGTGTCACCTGTTGAACGCAATTGAAGGCATTACAGGACAACAAAGACACTAAGTGTGTGTGTACTTGTATGCATTCATTCTTCTTTTCCTTTTTTTATTTTTATATTATTATATTCTAAAAAAACATGAGCGAGGTATTGATACGCTGAAGACACGATTCGCCATTGGTCAATCCACGTCACGTGACAAGCGCGCTGTTTTAACAAATTTCTATATTCATTTATACAACAAAAAAAGAAGAAAAGCGCGTGCTTGTCGTTCATATATCGCATTGGTAAAGAAGAAACCTCTCACGGTACAAAAACTTTTCTATCGACCGCTAGTTCATATATTAAATTACATAAAATATATATATATACACCAGCAGCGCTTTGGCGGAGAGAAGAGTAAACGCGCGCAACCACTTCGGGTAAAGCGGAAATATATAATCACGTCATAGGGTATGCATATATACTTATTACACATACATGCATACACGCAAACATTCACATGTACAGTACGCACTGATGTATAGTGTATGTAGCCTCACAAACTCGAAATCTAGGGTGTAAACTCGCGTTCTAGAGCAATCATTTTACATTATACCACATTATACCAATTGAATGGATATTATATCGATCAATAATTAATTTAAAGTATTCCGTATTTCTTTGTGAATTCAAGTTTTGAAGTAATATCTGATTCTGATCTCTACACCACGGTAAGTGATGTTACCTGAAATATATGACATTATTGAGCCATTGTTTGCCAGTACCTAGGTTTTGCCAGGTTTGGCAGGCGTTGTGCTTCAATGAATTCAGGAATTTGTAGAACTACGCCCTGAAATCATATTGTAGTTATGCACAATTTAATTGTATCAATAATTTAATTTTTTTGAGACAATATAGCCTTAAGAATTTATCATCGCATGAATGACTCATCCTTTGACTCATAGCATTGCAAAGTATAATCTGTAGAGCATTAATGTGCTTCAGATAATTCATCGAGCAAAAATGTCGGATTTTGGACCAATAACCTTAAAATGGGATCCTAAAAACTTGGAAATCCGTACAATGTCTGTGGAAAAGACACTGGAACCTCTGGTACTCCAAGTGACAACGCTTGTCAACACAAAGGGTCCAAGCAAGAAGAAAAAAGGAAAATCCAAACGAGCAAGTGCTCTTGTTGGTACTGTTGAAAAGGCTACAGCAAACTTTATCGAAAAAGGCGAGTTAATCGCGTATGAAAATCCTGATATCACGGCTGAAATGCTGTGTGCTGTTGAGGAAGTCAAGAAAACCGGAGCTGCAATGAGCATCGCAGCTAGGGAATTTTCTGAAGATCCATGTTCATCGCTAAAGCGTGGAAATATGGTAAGAGCGGCGAGAAATCTTCTTTCCGCCGTAACACGTCTCTTGATTCTCGCAGACATGGTGGATGTCCATTTGCTCTTAAAATCACTGCATGTTGTCGAAGATGATTTGAAAAAATTGAAAAATGCCTCATCACAAGGTGAATTATTGGAGAATATTAAACAGTTTGGCAGAAATGCCACAGAGCTGATGAATCAAGCAGCAAAACGCCAACAAGAATTGAAGGATCCTCAACTGCGTGATGATCTAGCAGCAGCCCGAGCAGTCTTAAAGAAGCACTCAACAATGCTGCTAACTGCTTCGAAAGTATATGTGCGCCATCCAGAGCTTGCTGCAGCTAAGGCCAACCGTGATTATGTTCTGAAACAAGTTTGCGAAGCCGTCAATACGATCAATGATGTGGCGCAAGGAAAAGTTCCCGGAGACACTCAACAACCTTACGATGGACCCGGTGAGCTTGCTGCCGCTCTTGATGATTTTGATGAGCGAATGATTATGTCTCCATTGGCATACAATGAGGTTCGTACTCGGCCATGTCTTGAAGAACGTCTTGAGAGTATAATAAGCGGAGCAGCTCTCATGGCAGACTCCTCATGTACACGCGATGAACACAGGGAAAATATCGTCGCCGAATGTAATGCCGTACGTCAGGCACTGCAGGACCTGCTCAGCGAATATATGAATAACGTAAGTAAATTTACAGTCAAATATTGAATTAATTTTTTCTTTTCGTACTAGCATATTACTCTCTATAATTTTGACGTTCTCGCGTGAATCTTCTGTTATTACCATTTATTTATTTTATTTCATCCGTCCTTTTCTGGTGCGGTGACAGTTACAGCTAGCCCGTGGTCACAAACGGGTAAATATTAATCGTCCACAAATCCAACCTAATTCTATTGATTTATAAATATTTATTGAGCATATGTATATCTTATCTTGTTAGAAATTGCTTTGACAAGTCTATAATTGCTTGGGTGTTTCATAATTAATGTCAATATTATTTACAATAAATGTCCATTTTCACGCCTCAATGATTTATATTTGTGTATGATTAGTCACGCGTGCACTTATACATATTTCTAAATGAAAAAATTTTAATACATATAGAAGTTAATAATTATGCGTTGAATCAACAATATTTGACAGTTGTTGGCTGAGTATTAACACATTAAGCACTATTGTGAGAGTCATCTGAATAAATTATCACAACAGCAAAGAAAACGTCAATGTAGGCCTCTGTGTGTTGTACTCGACAATATTATAATTTATAAAGAATCTAATAGTAACATTAAATCCGCAGATGGGAGCTAAAGAACAATCCGAAGGATTAGAGCGAGCTATTAACTACATGTGTCGAAAAACACGGGATCTTCGCCGTCATCTACGTAGAGCAGTGGTGGATCATGTATCTGACAGTTTTCTGGAAACTAGCGTTCCTCTGCTAGTTCTCATCGAGGCCGCTCGCAACGGTCGTGATAAAGAAGTTGAGGAGTATGCTCTGGTCTTTACTGAACATGCCAACAAACTCGTGGAAGTAGCCAATTTGGTATGCAGCATGTCCGGAAATGAAGACGGAGTTAAAATGGTCAGATATGCAGCTGCCCAAATTGAAAACCTATGTCCTCAAGTGATCAATGCAGCACGAGTCCTGGCTGCGCGCCCTCGCTCCAAAGTAGCCCTGGATAACATGGAAGTGTTTCGTTTGGCTTGGGAAAATCAAGTCCGTGTACTTACCGAAGCTGTGGATGATATAACAACCATTGATGATTTTCTGGCCGTATCAGAGAGTCACATTCTCGAAGATGTAAATAAGTGCGTGGTTGCACTGCAGGAAGGAGACTCCGACACACTTGACAGAACTGCTGGAGCTATTCGAGGACGATCTGCCAGAGTCTGCAACGTTGTTCAAGCTGAAATGGACAATTATGAGCCTTGTATTTACACAAAACGCGTCCTGGAAGCTGTAAAAGTCTTGAGGGAACAAGTTATGCCGAAGTTTGCACAAAGAGTTGAAGTGGCAGTTGATGCACTTAGCAGCACTCCGCCTAAAGATGTGGAGGACACTGATTTTATCGATGCCTCGAGATTGATCTACGATGGTGTGAGAGAAATTCGACGAGCTGTTTTAATGAATCGTTCCGATGAGGATTTAGATCCCGAGGACCTTGAACTCGATGAGCATTACACGCTTGAAACCCGAAGCAAATCTAGTGCACAAACTGGCGAGCATGGCGTTGATGAGTATCCAGAAATTAGCGGAATTACTACGGCTCGTGAGGCCATGAGAAAAATGCCAGAGGAAGATAAACAAAAGATTCTTCAGCAAGTAGAATATTTCAAGAGTGAAAAGCTCAAGTTTGACAAAGAGGTTGCCAAGTGGGACGATGCTGGCAATGATATAATTGTTCTGGCTAAGCATATGTGCATGATTATGATGGAAATGACGGACTTTACTCGCGGCCGTGGTCCACTAAAAACCACTATGGATGTTATTACAGCCGCAAAAAAAATTTCTGAAGCTGGAACAAAATTAGATAAATTAACGCGGCAGATTGCTGATCAGTGTCCAGAAAGTTCCACCAAAAAAGATCTTTTGGCATATTTACAGCGAATTGCATTGTATTGTCATCAGATGAATATTACCAGCAAGGTGAAAGCTGATGTTCAGAATATAAGCGGAGAATTGATTGTTTCTGGACTAGACAGTGCAACTTCATTAATTCAAGCTGCAAAGAATTTGATGAACGCCGTTGTTTTGACAGTTAAATCTTCTTACGTGGCATCTACCAAATATCCAAGGCAGTCTACAGTGACGGTGAGCATGGTAGATTTTTTTTAAAACAATAATAGTACATAAACATTCCTCCTTGGCTACCGTAAACTTTCTCTGTTTCTTTTTTTCTCTTGGATTGACAGTATGTAAGTATTTCTAAATGTTCAGAAGGATATTTACTGTGCTTGTACAACAGCTAATAGAAAATTTCTACGATAATTTAAATGATACCTGAATGTTAACTTAATTTATTTACAGTCGCCAATTGTTGTCTGGAAGATGAAGGCTCCGGAGAAGAAGCCATTAGTTCGTCCGGAAAGGCCTGAGGAAGTTCGAGCTAAAGTTCGCAAGGGTTCGCAGAAAAAGGTGCAGAATCCTATTCACGCGTTGTCCGAATTTCAAAGCCCAACTGAAAGCGTTTAAGGCAATTTAATTAACATTTAATTCCATCTTTATTATGCAGTCTGCTCTTGCGTACGATGCACAGAGCCAGGATTTGTAAAATATTGCGTGAAAACCGCCGCATTATTTACTCTTATCTTAGAAGAGCATCTGAGCTTCACGTCTCCTTTTTTACTGCCAATTCTCTGTTGGAATTTTGTAATGTTTATACACACTCTCTATCGAACGAAACAATCCGGTCTTTCAAATATTCTTTATCTTATGTTAAGTCAAAATAGGAGTACAAAAATGTGTATGACTACACAATTTTTAATGTTTTGAATATGAATAAATTTTACAGTATTCGAATGAAATTGTAAAATTGTCATAAAGTACTAACTGCCTGAGCAGAGTAGTTTTTATCAGATCCAAAATGTCTTTGACATATTTTTTAAGCACTACAGAAGCAAATAATAATTAAACAATCATTAATGATTATATTTCTAGGGACAGTCGACAATGTAATTTGTATGCAGTTTACATTGAATTTGTATAACTGCAATTAAAAAGTATTCTAAATGAATAATTGTATGTGTACATAAGTAAATATCGCGTCATATTTATGATTGTATTCGGGTTACGGAATTATCGATCCCGACTAAATATTCTAAAAACATTTTTTTTAATTTCGAAATTTTCAATTAATAGTTTTTCAAAATCGAAATTTAAAAAGAAAATAAACTATAAGTTAATTTCTTTATAATTTTTAAGTAAGTGAAAAACGGCCCATTGTATTATTTAATATCTAAAATTTTCTACCGTTTTTATATATGAACTTTTTTACTGGTAACAATTTGCATCTAACATATCACAGACATACGTTTTTTTTTTTTTTCACAGAAAATTAGTTTGAATGACTTAGCTCTTCCATACTGAATTTTAATGTGAATAGATTTAGCACTAAATTATTCAAAGTTGCAAGGTAACAAAAAGAAGTAGAGTGTTTCAAGATTATTTCATGAAATCGATACACGATGATGATTATTCTGCAGTATCTGTTATATATCAAAGAAAAAAAAAAGAAAGAAAAAAAAAAGATAGAATTTAATGCATCATTATATTACGCATTTACATTGAAAATATTACTTTAATATAAATACTTATATCATAACCTGATTCGTAAAGCTAGAGTCTATCATAAGCTATCGATGTGTTGCCAAATATATTCACGAAGGGTATGAAACGATCTAACCATTAGACGTAGGTCTTTGTCCTTTTTTAATTGGCAGTAAAACTGGTATCATCTTCTGTAAAAAAAAAGATAGCGTGATAAAAATTATAATAAATAAAATAAAGTGAAAAAATAGTAAAACTTTATTTTAACCCAGCCCTTTTTTTTCTTGCAAGACTACATAATAATTACTAGTTTGATTAATTTCATTTGAATTTTTATTGGATTTACTTAAATTTGATCAATACATTAAAGATTTTTTTCCTGTAAATGCGGTAATATTTTTACTTTTTTCGACAATTAAAATGTTTGCATTTAAACTGATATCAATACATGTCGATAGTAAAAATTAAAATATTTGCAATAGAAGATATATATATGTATGTATGTGTGTATATTTATAAAACATATATATATATATGTATATTTATGAAATCAATTATGAGAACAGAGACATCCAATGCGCCAATAGAATAAATAGTATTCTACGTAGTACATCGGACATTTATTTTAATTGATAGATAAAACCCGAGGTATAAAAAGACAAAAAAATACATACTTTATACAATGGTGAAATCAATAACTACATGTTTGAGTAATTTTCCATGTTCTTTTGCAAATTCTCTTCTGCCATTCGGTTGCTCCGACGATTTTCGATCTAGTTCACGACTCGTTGGATAAATTAATATAAATGGTTGCAATAATGGAAGACCGATCAGTATACTCTACTCTATTGCAAAAATTAATTCAATGGATATCAATTCAACGAAATCAACCAACACACAGAAACTCATTAATATAAAAGAAATTTGTATAATGACTTTTTTTATCCACATATGATCGTTTTTCTTTTTCTTTGTTGTTTTCAACTAGCCAGAAAAAAATTTTTCATTATTACAGAACGTATATTGAGATACCACGTTGATGAAACAACGTATCAGAGTATCGCTAAGATTTACATCTTGCTCAGATGATGTTCTCAATAATTTTTTACTTATAAAAAGGCATGATATGAAAAATCAAAAATTGTCAACATTATCCCAAGAAGTATAATTAGCCTTAAGTACACAATTAGGACTATCTATTAATCCATCTGCGCATTAATGTTGCATATATATAAATACGTATATATATATTTATATATACTTATATTTTTTACATTTTTTTTTTTATTATAACGTGTTAGTTGGTTCGCAGTGAAGCAAGTGTTTACTCCTATTCTACACAGCAAAGCAAGTGTCGAAAAAAAAATAATAAAATAAAATAGTATAACTTGTCATCGTCTACATAAAATCGGTCACTTGAGTTACAAACATTATTATAATTATTCATATAACTCTCTGTGTACTTTCGCATTCATCTAACGAAATTTTTCGTCATCGTCATCCATTCCCATTCTAGAAGTCGAGATAAATTAACCCGATTGATATCTTGAGTCATGCAGGACAATCTAGTTTGTACGTATCATTATTACGATTTTACGTTGATGTTTATGACGATTTACTCGCAAGTTCTGATGCCGTGCCGATAGATGCTTTGAAAGACGGGATAAACTCAGCAGCATCGGGATTTAATGTACTCTAAAATGATTGAAAGTTAAAATTATCAAAGAACAAAGATATTATTTCACTGTATATCTTACCGATTTTGCTAGATCTCCATGAACTCTGAGACTTCCTAATTGCTGACACAGCTCGTTTCCACTAGTGTTGTCACCAGAGACAGCATTACACCATGCAGCTGACGTTTGATTTCTCTGATGTTGCCTTTCTTCCTCCAACATTGCCTCGAGACACTCTTCCATCAATTCTTCTTCTTCCAATTGCTCCATTACCTGAGAAAAAATTTTTTTCATCAAAAGATAATAATTTTCTGCAATGAAAAATAAAGTAATAGTCACCTGCTTATCAAACTCTTCCTCATTCTCCATCCACATGTATTCCGAAAAATCTCCAGTTTCTCCTTCTGGAATATCAACCTCTTGTTCGACATTATCTAAATACGATATTACACTGGTGTCATGGCCGTAATATCCGTTGCCGGAACCACTGTTTGGAATCTTCATCTTCATGCCAGGCTGTTTGTTTGATACTGAAAGTATAAAAATGATAAACATATGTTACAGCTCATGGGAATGATTGGTCTGTTGAAATATTTATCAAGCTGATGGTTACGAAAAATACACAATAATGTTTCTGACATGGTTTCGGAGTGACACAACCATCAGAATACACTCATGCCAGAAAAAAAATAATAGAAAGCATGGAAATTGAAAATAACAGCCTTGATTCCATGATGCCAAGTCACCTTGACGTGGCGAATAATAAAAAGATTGTGGCCTCTCATTTGCCCTCCAAAATACCTGCATATGGTATGTCAAATATACACATTGCACACTGTTTCTAGGTGTATATACTTGTCTCCTTTCTTCCATACACTCTGTCCTTTTTCCACTCATTAATCTCACCTTGAATTTAGCCTTCAAAATATTTTGGAGTAACTGAGAATTTAAAGACACGACGTTCAACAACTCAAGATGAGAACAAAATGAATAAACTAACTTCAGCTGAATAATTAAAAAAAAAAAGTTTCCTTTTTATCTGAGTCATTTCGTTTTTATCTATTATATTCTGTTTTTTGTTTTTTTTTTTTGTTGTGTGTGGAACACTCTTAGATTTTGTTTTTCCAACGATGTCGTTCATTACTCCCACATATTAATGCGACACTTTTTCAATGAAGAACCAAAAAACTCGAAAAGTTAATACTACACTTGAAACCAATTTCACTTACCTAACAAGTTAGAACTATTATTGTGCTGTGTAATTGATGGAATTTCTTCGCTGAAATTGTAGCAAAATGGTACGTCGCAAAATCACTCTAAATAAATCGGATACATATAATACCATCACGCAATAATATATGTATGCATTGCATGTATATATATACAGCCACAAATTACTCACTACCATATAGAGTCGCCAGTTTTACCGCGCCGTTTCGTGCCATGGGACAGCACCCTCAAGCGTGCTCGAAAACGCTCAAGAGTGCTTAGTTGAGAAGTCATCGGTTCTCAGAATTGTTATTATTGTATACAGCTAATGTCCTTTATTATTCCTACCATACTAATTAGAGCAGGTCCTTGAAATTAAAAATAAGTGAATAATGCCCTTACTTTTTTCTTAATTGATATTAAAAAAAAAACAACAATTTTACTGTGCTGAAATTATAAAATAATTTTTTATGTATGTATATATGCTGCAGAGTATAGATATCTATATATATTATCGCGAGAGAGCTAGATATAGTTCATAAGTTCATAACCTCTATCTACTGCCTTGTTTACAGTTTACTTGAAAACATGCGGTAACTATATTTGACAATACCGAGACTTATTACTAAAAATATAAAAACTATATATAAGTTAATAATACATGAATTAAAAAAAATATACAATGGCATCAGATGATGAAAGTTCGGATAGTAGCAACGATTTTCTCGTGAGTCCCAGTGAACTCAATCTGGATGATTTACGTGTCGGCATCAATAATAATCAACGATCAATACATAGAGCATCTTCAGACTCATCATTAAGTTCTTCGGAAGATGATTTTGCGGGTGACAGCGATAATGATGAAGAGATGGATTCTGCTGAACTTTTGGCGCAAGTAATGCGAAATTTATCAAAAACAAATGACTTGATTTCCATTGAGAGTGTAAAAGATCCATCATCGTCTCTTATATCAGACAGAGCACCATCGATATCTTCGAAAACGAACATTAGTCTTTCCGATGAAATAAACGATCTTCTTCTCAAAGGAGAAAGTCAATCAGGCTCAACATTTGCTGCGGATGAGTATGAAAAGTCGACTAGCGCTGCTACCGATAACACCTATTCGATTCCGTCAGAAGGAGTAAATATAATCTTGCCTGACACCACAAGCATGTTTGGCCATCGTAAAAAACGCAAAGATATTGATTTGCAGTCAGAACTCATTAAAAAAATGAATAGACGCCTTAAATTGAATCAATTGTTTATTCACAAAGTTGGACTACTGTGTTGGCTTGCTCATGGATTTCATTTAAACCATCAAATTAATGATCCGGAGGTATTAGCTATTGCCATGTCTTTGGTATGCGAAAAAAATTATCCGAAGGGTAAAGTTGATATAAAATATCTAGAAAGTTTCACAAGATGGTTCAATAGCATAATTAAACTTGAATTGAAAAAAATCAGTACTCCTATATCAAAGGAAATACTTATAAACCGTTTAAAGGAGAAAAAAGTTTATAATCATCAAGAATTGGTTATGCTATGTATTTCTGTATTACGGGGAATTGGCTTAAACTGTCGATTGGTGATTTCTTTATATCCTCCATCCTTGAAATTAAATTCTAATCAACACATTCAAGCTACCAATGATAATAATGATAAAAAATATAGCATTGATGAAAAACTAAAAGATCGTTCTCACATTTCCAAGTTACAGCAGCAACGTTCAACTGACAAAAAATTACAGAAAAAGAATTCTACTATAATTATTCCTGAAAACAGCACACAGGCCAAGAATGAAAGTAAAGAAGATGCTAAAAAGAAAGCTGCAGAAATATTACGAATTAAATTTTCTAGAGACGATAAAAAAAAAATTTCCAAAAATCATATGCAACATCAAGACAGTAATTTGGTAGGAAAAGAGAGAAGGAAAAAAAAAAAATCTATCCAGTTGAATAAGAAAGAAAAAAAACTAGAAACAAGTGTGAAATCAAGAAATTTGAGAAGTAGAATTATCAATCAAGTTCAATCACTACCTTCAACAAGTGGTAAGAACATAACACCTAACGATGATAGTTTAAAAAAAAATGAAGATCCAATGAGTGAAGATTCTGATTGTGCATGGACTCTAGAAATGGATGTGAATGAAAAACCAAAAATAAAGTCCGAACAATTAAGAGATGAGTCAATTGATCGTCGAATATTTTCAACAGATGAAGAAAATGAAGAAGAGAAAAGTATTAATTTGAAAAGAAAAAAAAAAGACATTCAAGATTTGGATGAAATAATTGATCAGATTCACCCCGAAGACGCTTGTTATCTCTGGGTAGAGGTTTATGCAGAATCCGAAGCAAATTGGATTTGTATTCTTGTACCTGATTGTAAGGTGCACTGTGTGTCCGAAATATATGTAAGTAAACAAAAAATGAATAAAAATATTTATATTTTTATAGTAACATAAGTTAAAAATGATTTTTTTTTTACTAATTTAGAAGAAAATTCCATCTCCTGTTTTATATATAATCGCATGGAACTCTATGAACAAAGTAAAAGACGTCACCAGACGTTATTGTCCGAATTGGTTGACTATCACAAGAAAAAAACGTGTTGATCAAAAATGGTGGAGTGACACGTTATCACTATGGGAAGAAAATCAAACAATATTATCTAAAGATGAAGATGAACTACTTCTTCGAACGTAAGTAAAATTTAATTTTCTTACAATAATATAAATAAGTCATGACTTGTATTTTTTTTTGTAGAGAATTGGAACAACCACTTCCAAAAACTATAAGTGAATGCAAAGGACATCCCTTATATGTTTTAACCAGGCATCTGCTCAAATTTGAGGCTTTATATCCAGCAGATTGCGTTCCATTGGGCCACTTGAAAAATGGCGAAGCCATTTATTCCCGATATTGTGTTCATACTCTGAGGTAATATTTATCTTTTATTATTTTTGAGATAACATTATTAGTTATTATCCCATTTTTCTGCACTTTTTTTTTCATACATGGACTCTTTTTATAGATCACGCGAAACATGGTTAAGGCAGGCAAGAATCGTCAAAGCTGCTCAAGAACCTTACAAAGTTGTTAAATCAATGCCGAAATATGACAAAGTATTACAGTAACTAATATTTTGTTATAATAATTGCATATTAAATGTTGCATTTTTCCTAGTTGTCGGGAACTGTAGTCAAGGACATGCCACTAGAATTATTCGGAAAATGGCAAACAGTACCATATGTACCACCAGAAGCCAAAAATGGTGTTGTACCACGAAATGAATATGGAAATGTTGATTTATTTCAAGAATGCATGCTTCCCAAAGGCACGGTACATCTCGATCGTGAGTATATGATATTTCTTATAAAATAATTCAATTAATACAAAGAGTAGCATATAAATATTTGGCGTTATAAAAATTTTTAATCACGATATAATTACTTTTTAAATAGATTTTATGTATTTATTAATTACAAATGTTTGTTCAGTTCCAGGCTTACTTCGAGTAGCAAAAAAATTGAACATTGATTGCGTGCCAGCAGTAGTTGGTTTCAATTTTGGTGGCAGGGGTGCAATGCCTATGACTCAGGGTTACGTAGTTTGTGAAGAATTTAAAGATACTTTGTGTGAAGCTTGGGAAAACGATCGAATTGAGTCGGCCAGAAGGGCACAAGAAAAACGAGATAAACGTATTTGGACTAATTGGCGAAAATTAATAAAAGGTTTATTAATACGCGAAAACATTGCAGTCAAATACTTAGAATCTTCTGAAAGTACATCTCTTGAGAAAGCACCGCCATTAAAAAGAACTAAGCATTCAACTAAATCAATTAAAAAGCGAAAAACATAAATAAATCATGATCACAATGCAAGTCATTAAGTTATTATAAAGATTATTATTACAATTATTTTTTTTTTTGAATTTTTTTGCAGGGTGTTTCGCAACTAAACTCTGATGCGAAACCATTATACTTACATTTTTTGTCATAATTTAAGTGATATGGAAATTTCTTTATCCAATATTGGTTTGCACCATGCGATACAACAAAAACATAAATAATTGTTCTAATGTTTGTTATTACTCAATTTAGTTTCTCAAAAAATTAATCGCTTCCTTTCGATGTATTTAAATGCATTGAATTTTTTTACCAGCTGCTAATTTGTAAAAATTAACTAGGGTATTTCAAACATTTTGTGGATATTAGTACCACTGGAAAATTATAAATATGTATACTAAACAATGAATATCCAACTAAATCGTATTTAAATTTGATGTTATCACAAACATAAAAATATTTTTTTAATCATACGTCCATAAAAAGTTTGCCTTTTATACCTTGTTCAGCAAGACAAAAGTGACTCATTTGATCCTGCTTGAAAGAATAAATGTGCTTTTGTTTTCCCATTAATCATAACTCGCCTAGTTGCGGCCTTCGCCTTCTGCTCGGGTCACAATCCTCCACGCAAGTTGGATAACATAGTATACTTTCCCACCTAGATTCACAATATACTATATTAGTTGGATATTTAAGGTATAAAAGAAGTGAAAAAAAATTTTCTTCCAATAAAATAATTTTTATATACACATTTTCTTGACGAAATATTCAATAAAATAATAAATATATATCTTGGCTGCTCTCTTGTACTGTACTAATATATTACTGATTCGATTGGTACTATATCATATTTATTAGTTTGAACTATATACCTCTATAATAATCGATATCAGTATTAAACATTAGAATTGTTGCTGTATTTGATCATTTGTAATATTCGTTAATTAAATAGGAATGAACAAATTTAATTCTATTTTCTCCCCTATAGTGAAAGGCAATGTGAAACTCTATATAAGTATATAATAAATATATATTTATATATATTTTACACGCTAAATATTTCTATATAAGTAATATTTGTCATTTATTTTTAACAAGATTATTAAAAAAATACGATACGTTTCGAATTATTAAATTAATTGATCATAAAATATTACTATAAGATGAATAAAACTGTGAGCTTATGTATCATTTCTTGCTATAACTATTTCATTTTTTACATCATCAAACAATCAAAAATATCTATTAGAAGATATTTAAAGTTTACGGAAGTTAAAAACAGTGTTAACATTATATTATGAAATTTTTTGTTTTTTTCCGGTCATTTATATTCAAGTCTTCAATTTTTTGAGTGGAGATTTATTATCGTCCTTAGAGTCCACTGCACTCAACGCGATTCCCAATTGGGCAGCATAATAGGTCACCATTATTGACACCTTAAATAATAAAAAAGAATGCAACGAGTATACAGCAATATTAATTTGAAAACATTATCCTTTCTACTTACAGTTGGATAAGGAATTGGATGATAGAAATGATGAAAACCCAACAGCGTATCTGATATCACGAAGAAAATACTTCCAATGCAACTGCAAAGTTTTGTCCATGTCCAAGCGTCCTTTGAATAAATTAAAACAAGATCTTAATCAATTACAAGACAATCAGATTTGAGTTAAAATATACAAATTGAGTTATTTATTCAGTAGACAATACAGTCTAGTGGGATGACTTTGATGAAAATCGTTCAGGTATATAGGTTTTTTTTTCGCCTCACCTTAGAGAATGGAACTCTGGAAACAGCTCGCCAAGTCATTGTACCAAGTAACGTTGTATAAATAGGAACACCGATAGCCAAGACACCATTAAGGCCTGGCATGAGAATATAAATGACTAAAAAATAATTATACAATCATTAAAACCAAATTGAAGAAATTTTGTTTATAACAATTGACGTTCGAATGTTGAAATGGATCCATGTAAAATGTTTTTTTCTTTATAGTGGAGTTTACCTAGCGCACATAGTGCATATATCATCATTCCAAGCGTTGAATTCAACGGTACGAATCCAAAAGCAGTAATATACATAATTTGAGCGACAGCAAACATCGCCATACCGGCGAGAAATAAATTTGGCCATACAATTAAAGCATCGCCAAGACAACTGAATACCAGTCCTGTTAAAATTCTCCTCGAAAACGTATATCTAGAACAATGTACTCATTTAAGACTGAAAATAACATTTTATATATTCTTATAGATGTATAAAATGCTGTCAAAATCAATAATTTATCATGGAAAAACTAAAACTTACTCATCGGATAGGTTCATGCCGTGTAATAAGACAAAGATTATTAAACTGAATATTGGCAGACATTTGAAACAAGCTGTAAGAAGGGATGGTTGTTCTGCTAAAAGTATGAAGTAAACGCACACACTTTTGAAGAATGGAACGAGTTTTGGACCAATACTTTTCAACTGAAACACATTATTTAATTTTACGTGATGAAACATTATAATTTCTTGTATTTTTTTTTTTTTCTACATCAATACCACAATAAGCTGAAATTTAAAGTGATTATTCTTTATTTAAATCATAATGAAGTATTTCTATTTGATTGTAATTATAATATATATTCTATTCAAGTTTTTATATTGATAGCAGTCGAAATAATATAGATTTCAGAAAAATCTATATAGATACTTATATGTTACTGATTTCTTGTATTTATTTATATTGAAGCTATTTCTCAGATTAATTAATAAATCGAAGAATACTCATTATTATTTCAGGGTATATAGTTGATGATAATTTATATTTTCATCGATGGTTTTACGATATATATATACTTATATTATATGACCCAATGAACTCTGATAATTACAGTTGAAGTGCTGAAGTGCACACCAGTGTAAATGCATAACAAAAATGTGTTTTTTGTTTTTACTCTTTTTATTTAATAAGTATATATATTGTAATTTCAACGATATTTTAAATATTTATCGGTAAGTACTTACTACTTGAGTGGGCGAAGACATATTTTTAAGAATATATAACGTTCCACGAAATTTCCAAAAAAACCGGAACTATAGATATGCTCAATAATAATCCTTTATCTTCGAATTTGTCGCTTTGTTATTCCAAGTATCACAAGAATGCGCGATGTTCGCTGTCAACTGTCATGTGTAGAATCTCCTATCTGCGAGAACGTTTCACGTTTTGCGAAGTACTGATACATTTATTGGCAAAAAAATAGTACATTACCTACGTGATACTTTATTATCCAACAAAATTAGAAAATATTAATCGATTATGATAAAGTGCTGAATAACATTAAAGTTTTCGCTATAATAACACTTTATTCACTCATTACTCACAATAAAATTCAACAAAAAAAAATACACGTAGCCGTATGCATACATATGTGCACATACTAGGGCACACACACACGCGATAGAGCGATGTTTGCGTATATGTCTGCGACTCAATATATATATGTATGCATATATTTGTCATGAAAATCCAGCCATTTATCTTTCCACAACAGCTGATCGACGCCATCTTGGTGTAAAATCGATTAGTCTGTCTCTCTCTGTCTCGTACATCTTACATGCAAAGAAATGAGTTTACAATGGTGAGATTCGACAGCGTATTTTGAGGTTAAGGTTTTTACTCGATAACATTTTATTTTTATAGTTGCAAGTGAGAAAATGTTAATTAAAGTAAATTGTTTTGATTATTAGGGTCATGATTCGAAGGATCCCGGAGGCATCAGGGCAAGCAGCAGTAGCAGCAGCAGAGTGTCCACCAGGAGTTGCAGATTCATCGTCGGTGAGTGCCAAGTTCTGAAGTCTATTTGAGGGTTTCAACGATTGAAAATATACAATATCTGACAGAGTTATACATAAATTGGGCGCTATGTTTACATTAGTGTTAAATAAAGTTGAGAAGATTCGATAACTATGTAGTTTACAATCTCTTGAATAGAGTTCTGTTGTAGAAAATCAGTCCTGTAGTCATTTTTAGATGTTTATTTGATAAATCAATTAATCTCTCACGGGTGGAACACCCTTAGAAGTCAGTAATTTTGTATACAGCTGTATAGAGTCTTTGAAGTGTGTCTCTAGCTAGTTTAATGGTTCGACATCGTGTGAATGGCCTCAGAACTTCGCAAATAGTTATTTAAATTATCTTAAAGACAATTCTTCGTTTTTACGCCTGCTTAATAGGTTGTCGGGGCTCAAGACTATTGAGAGACAAATTTACATGTAACTTTTCTCGCTGAATGTGAAAAATGCACCTGATTAAACGTCGAGTTTTTTGCAGTAAAGCTGAATCCTGACTACAAAACCACAATAGCCGGGAGCTGCTGGGCAACCTGGATTAATTCGAGGCATTCTGTTGATTCCAATTCACGTCTTGGAACCCAGTCACTCATAGAAGCATCATGAGGATCAGCATCCTGGCGTTGCTAACTCCAACGTGAAACCACTGGTGACAGTCATGTTGCGTTTAGTTTTTTTAACAATTTTTCACGAGTTAATATCTGTATTTTTTCAGCTGGTGGCTTGACTTTTACCAGAGCTGACTGCAAAACCAGTGCTGATGACTTTTGACACGATTATGCAGTTATTCGAGGCCGATCTTGAATCCTTGGCTGAGTTCTGGTGTTTAAAACAACATTTAAATTGGTGAGTTTGTGTATTTTTATATTTTTCCATGACGTTATCAACTGTTCTCGCGATAATTTTTTTTTTTTTTT
>MVJL01002676.1:0-18074 GCA_002156465.1 Macrocentrus cingulum | reverse complement strand
AAGTATTGCCGGTTAGTAACAACAGATTCTACTTGTCGTGATGGCGTTGGTAGACCATACTCTTGGAGAGTTTTCGATGACATAGATATAACAACGTCTTGAATGAGAATAAAACATTTGTTGTAAATAATGTCAATACATGGCTCTGCATTTCCTCGTTCCTTTTCCACTTGCCTTCTAATGTCATCCGAAAAACTGTCGCGATATTTTTCCCATAATTTTACTGGGTCCCTTTTTTGACAACTATCATCACCGCAAAAAGTTCTCGAATTTTGAATGGAGAAGCAAAGAGAGATGCCTCTTCTAGAGTGCGCTCCCAGTGAGCATCGTCTTCAAGTTAACCGAGTGCTCGGCAAGCCGCTTGAAATGTTGGCTGAACTACACCGTTTACAGTTTTTGATGTAGCGAATGACATTGGACCTCGTATTTCATGTAACGGAATACGCAAGTAGTAGCACTCGACATTAAATGGATAAACAGTATACACTCTTCCCAAAGTTTCACTTTTCTTTACTCCCACGTAATCTGGAACAGCTTTACCTTGTTTTCCTCTACAAAATTGATGGTTTTTCCACGTGTAATAAGCCGGGACTTCACAATATGAGAGAGTTTTCTCAAATTCATCAACATGGCGGAAGTCAAAGAACGCTATTAAAGTCGTTTTTGGAGGGTTGTTCAGATTTCCAATAACATCATTGCCTGTAAAATACACTCTCTGGCCGTTTTGAAGGTGTACAGCGCATTACTGCAAGAAACCTCTCATGAATGGAAAAACGCAGAATTCTCCGGACTGCTTCAGAGCTGCTATTATACCGTCCTGTCTCGTATCTTCTCACTTCGTCGAAATTTTCAACGGTGAACGTTGCCTGATCAGATCCTTTGTTTATGTACTTGTAGATTTACTTTAGTGATTTAACCGAATTGCAATACTCAACATTTATATGAGCTTGGAAAGTACGGGAGAGGCAATGATTATATGGAACGATCCTCCAATTGTCAACATCTATTTCATTGATTTTTGTTGTAACTCCACCATCTATCGAAGATCGTAGTGATGGCATGATTGCACCAAGTTCATCCGTGAAACAGTCGACCATTTCGGATGGATTCAAAAAAGGAAGCCCAAAGAACAGTTTAAGGAAGTCCTTAGTTTCCGAATCCTTTTTTTTATAATATACCGTTAACCCGAGTTCTTGGATTTTTTTTCCACCAATTCTGTGCTAAGTGAAATCGACAGCCTTTAATTTTTGCTTCCGGAAGCACTGTATTGACAGACAAATGAATCGATTTCTCAAAACCTATATGCACTATTTCGGGACAAAAATTCAATTTTAATTCTTCGACTTTCTCTTTTACGATAGCGAAACATTTTTCGTACGAAGATTGATGCTTATTTGGCAACAGACAAAAAACTAATGGAATATAAACGTTATCTTTGAATCCGTAAATTGTAAATATTTGGAAAAATGGTTGGGGACAACTGCAAAACGTTCCATCGACGAAGACTTCCTTCGAGAGCGCAAGAAATTTAAAATTCGTTGGTGTTGAATAGCAAACAATACTGCTCTTCGGATCGTTCGCGTGTAGAAAGCCTTCGCCTGCATTTGTCGTTAAATCTAATTTTTCTATCGCGTCGTGAAATTCGTCAAAAGTTTTCGGAAGTTTCGAAAATTTAGATATCCGCGCGTCAGGAATGTTTTTCCGAATATAATTGATATCTTTTAACGTGAGATGATGATTATCACCGGTGCGACGAAGTCCCTCGTAGAGTATTTTAGAAGGGCGAGAAGAAATATCATGAACGGCTTTCTGACTTCCGCGATTATTCATTTTCTGCCGCTTAATAATTGCCCGATCCGCAGCTTTATGCTCATGACGATCCGGAGAATTTCCAACGATTTCGCTTTTTTCATTCAATTTAATAAGACTGCTACAACTTTTATCCGCGCATCGCCAACGTTGAACATTAAATTGAAGGCTTTTGTGCCAACAAAACTTGAAACCATTCACTAGTCATCCACTCCATTTTAATGAATTTATAGAAACTACTACGCGTAGTGAAAGAGAAAATATCATGAAATTTCCTGTACAGTATAATAGAAAATTAGTTTTTGCAATGAAAATTCTATGATATATATCTACCAATTTGTTGCCGGGTTCGTGCAAAGGTGCTCCGGAAGGTAGTTGGGTATTCCTCTAAAGTATTCCTCTGAAGTCACGCTGAAGATCCTTCAAGACGGTGGGAAATCGTTGCAACAATACATGAGTTGATAAACAGTGGAAAATAAGTGGCAAATATTCTCATTGGCTAATTCAAAGGAGAGGGGGTACTGCCAGAGAGTTTCCTTTCTTCCTCTTCTAACCCAATGGAAACGTTTCAGTTTCCTGGCTGATCCTTCTGGGAATACAACGAAAGTTTTAAGTCCTCAGCCTAGCAGTCACGAGCCTGAAATTTCTTACACTACTCAGAAATTCAAAGAGTAACACAGTCACAACCCTATTCAAACTACTTTTGGAACGGAGCTAACCTGTTCACATGAACAACCTTCAAACGACCGTAACCAAATATCTGAATCCGTACCGCACCAAGAAATTCCGAAACCTCAAAAATTTCGGACACCGTTTCCTGATTTTATCAACCACTTTGCGGCGAACACCCACTCATAAATATTATCAACTAGGGTGATCCATTATCAACATAGCAAATAGCGTGTACCCTGTACAAGGATATGGGGAAACTGTATCAGAGAAACCACACGGGACGTGGAAGATATCCAACCAAAATATTATCTATGTTCTCTCTAAAGGTCAGAAGCCCATTCCAAATATTACCAATCAGGGCGATATTGTCGTCAAGACCATCAAAAAGAGATAGGTTGCGTTACAAACTCTTTATGTCCATATTATAAAAAAAAAAAAAAACAAACAAACAAAACGATGGAGAAGCGCTGAGTTGTTCACAAAATTCTTCCAGACATATAGAAATTGCAACCCTTCGTTCGTCCAATCAAAAGTCAGTAAAATCTGCTAATATATCGAGTTTTTGTTTTGAAATTGTCACAATTTCTCAAATAATTTTTTAAGAAAAAAAAGCGAACGCAGAAAAATTTTTGGAATTAAAGTTAAAAACTTTCATTAGTTTGAATCAACTAAATCATTAATTCATTCTAATTTCAGCGCACGTTGCAGAGCTTCGTTTAAAGTTCCTATTTTTTTCGACACGAGAGAGAATTCGGTTTTATTTAATCCCGAAATGAATTTTAATGCAGTGATACAATCTCAAGCACTTTCACTAACATCAGGGTAAGCTAAACGGACCATCGTGTCGAGATTCTCAGCGAAGTCGAAAATCTCGACTTCGAAAGTCCCCTTTCGAAAAGTCGAAAGAAAATGATTGAAATATCTCCGAGAAAACTGTTTCTCTGCGAATTGATTTTTCAAGGGGTCGAGAATTTTTTCAAAGTATTTTTAAATCGTCGAAAGAAAGTTTTTTTCAAATCAGTTAGGTATTTTCTCGTTTTTATGATACAAATTAAGCGGATTTGACTCGTTTGGACCAATTATTGTGAATTGCGATTGAAAAAATGTTTAAAATATCAAGACCAGGGGTTTGAGCTGTCGCACGAATTAGGTGTGATGATTGAGAAACTCATTACCGTACGAGAGTTCCGAGAAAAATTTTCTGAATATTAGTCGATCCGGGTTGATTAAGAATTATTTCCAGGTTCGATGTAGGAGGAACGGAAGGAAGAGAATTTTTTTGTACGTTCTTCTGCGCCCGCTGCGCTCTCAACTCAGATGATTCCTTGCGTAAATCAGCAATCGTTTGCTTGAAATTTCCATCTAAATTAATCATAGCCTCGAGAAGGTCTGTGAGCCTCTGGAAGGTCGCAGGAGCATTTTTCCGGCCGAATGGCATCCTGGAATTCGTAGTGACCATGAGGCGTCGTGAAGGCTGTCTTTTGTCTGTGCGAGGGGTGCATTTCTATCTGGTGGAATCCTAAGGCCAAATTGAAGATTGAAAAGTATCTGGCTCCTTCCAATTGGTCCAGGATATCGTTGACTAGTGGCAGAGGATAGGCATCACCGATCGTTTTCTCATTTGATTTACGGAAATCGATGACGAGCCTCCATTTTTTATGTTCTTGAGCGCGTCCTTCTCCGAAACTATCCACAAGGAGAGCCATAGGGAGAAGTAGATAGTCTGACGATTTCTATGTCCGGAGGACAGTGATTTGCTCCTTGATTTCTGATTTCTGTGATGGAGGATGTCGGTATTGTCGAGTGTTTACTGATAGATAGTCTTCCGTCAGAATACGGTATGTAGCAGCACTAGTGGGTCTCAGTACCTCCCCAGGCAGATTGAATGGATCTGCGGAGTCACTAATCAGTGATTTCACTGCGTCGATTTCTTCCGAATTCAGGCGCTCTAGGTTTAACACGTTTGATACTGCACTGACTCGACCGCTTCCCGTGGATCGGGTAACATTATCGAGTCCTACAGATCTTTTACTGTTGTTTGGGGATCCCTCGTCTTCACTCATCTCAAAAGGGTATAGAGGAACTACGGATACTGTGACCTGAACATCCTTATCTAGTGTATTTATCGCGTGTGCCATTCCGTTGGTATTCGTGACGACGGCTTTACAGAGATAAACTTCGTCGTGTATGTCGATTCGGCGTAAATAATCTTGCTGAATATCAGGATTTTTAACTCCTATAAACATCAGATTCTTGTGTCGAGCAGGAAGAACGACACTTTTGCCTCCTCGGAAGGGAATCCTGAATTTCCCTAGCATTAATTCGCCCCTGTCGTCGTTGATTTTACGATCTGTTGCTGTTGATAGTTTTGTGCGGATTATCCCTGCCTCTTTTAATGGAAAATCATTCGGAACTACGTGGAATTCTGCTGGTATGTCTCCTGGTCGAATGAAAATTTGTTCGGTTTTCGGGTGAGCTCTGATCTCATGCCTTTCGAAAACCGTTTGATTGCCATACAATTTATTATCGATATTTCTGAGTCTGCCGTGTCTGGATTAATTGCTTTTGATTACTCGATTGCTTCGCTAAAGATCCGTCGGAATTTTCGTCCATAGAACACTACCTTTTCGTCACGATTTTGAGAGATATTCGACAGTTGTTGGCGATAATTAGATATGACCCGAAATATTGTTGGATAAAATCAATTAATTCTTTTGCTGTAAAGAATTCTTCCGCGCTGGCCTATTCTTTGACGTTGCTTTTACATTTACTAATCATCGTCATTATTTTCATTTTTTCGTTTTCCATACGATAGAATTCTTATTTTCGGCACTCGCGTAAGAATCTCTGAAACGACACTGTTTTTTTAGAGTCCGTTCTAATCGAATTATTTAAAATTGACGAGTTGGAATTGTTTTGAATCGCATTGGCTTCATCGTGTGCGGTCATTGAGATGTCCATTTCACTGTCATTATTAGCCATAGAGACTTATTTGTTGACTTTGACAGATTGTGATGTAAATAACCGTGATTTCTGTGCCTGAATCCTTGAAATTGCTTCCCTTAATCCCACTGCTGTCACCAATTGTTACGTCCTACTTCAACCGGGCAGTCCTAGCTCTGCAGCTCTTTGGATGCTGCCGACTGATGCTCAAGCACTGGCGCGGAATTCACACTATCTATCACACCATGCGCGTAATTTAGGAGCCACGCGTCTGTAAGATTTACTAGGAGTTCAACAGATTGCCGCGTGTCTTGGTATGTAAATTATCAACATGGAAATTACTATAGGAGCTCGATTCTAGTTGAGTTGAACTGACTGTTGACCTCGCGAAGACTGAAGAGGTCTGGGAAGGTCTGAAAGCGAGGTGGCCCCGACCACCTGTTTTGTTAAAGCCCGCGAGGTTCTAAATTTGGTAAGCTGCCCGAGTGGCCGATTTCCATTGGCCTTAGTTTTGGAACGCGTGATTTTATGATTGGTCGAGAACGTGTAGCGTGAGTTGGCTCAGCTGACTCGCACGCACCTTTAGGTCCTCGTAGACGCTTCGTGCAAGTGACTCGCAGATATCTCTCAGTAACTATCAGCGGTTAAATCTGGATTTTTCTGGATTTCGTGAAAAAAACCGGAGGTAACAAAATTGAGTTGCGTTTCTTATCTATGGGATGCTTTTAGTGAACGAAAATTTTTATTTTTGTTACTCAACGCGATAAGGTAGAAGCTTCCAGAAAAACCCAGCCGCGTTGTAACTGTGCTTCAATTATGTGCAGTTTCCCGGTTTATTATGAAAATGATGGAAGCGCTCGAGAGAGGGCTCTAGGGATATAACAATGGATCGACTGAGATTTCTGTGAATCGTCTAATTATTTATTCATTTCTAAACCAAGTTGATACGTGAATTTTTATTCACTCACCAAGCAATAGGTATTCCGAGATCAAAATATTTACATTATTTTTGTGATCTAGCATCTATATGTTTTGCCCAAGACTATATTCCGTGATCCCAGGGCTAATTTATCGTTGTAATCAGTTAAATACCCTCAAAATACACTCGATGACATGTTGATCGCGACAATTCTCCATTTATTCTCTCGATTTTCCCTATTAATTGTGCCCTGTCAAAAACTCACCTTAACGCGTTATGACGACGAGTTCTCCCAGCCCGAGACTAAATCTCATGGTTCCAGGGCTAATTTGTAGTTAAAATTGATTAGAGACCCCAAGGTAAACTTGAAAACGCATAAATTTGCTCATTGTTTTTATTTCTATTTGTGATACTCTAACAGTTATACAATATTAAGGTGTGTGTATATCAAATGTTGTTTACCGAACCTTCCACTAGTCCAAAATGGTTCACTGTTCGTTAACTATAGAATTTTCACGCCGCTGTCGGAGCTATAAAGGATGTCACAAATACTGCGTTTTTTGGCAACTAGATGCTTATCAAAAATTTTCGGCATTGCAACTCGCTTATCGAGGTTTGCGCTGGACTCGTGCCGCACCCTTCAAGAATATTTATTTTATTTATTTATTTATTCTATACTTATCTGTAGGCTTATTTGCCTATGACGAGGGGCTGTTTTTACTCGGCGTTTTGAAACTTGGCAGTTTTCTAGGCTGCTCTGCCCTGAGCGTGCGGCTGTGGACCGACTTGTGCTTTTTGTACTGCATTTGCCCGGTGCCTAAGCACCTTAGCATGGGGAAACCACAGAAAAAAACCATGCTAGTACAGTCGGCATAAGCAAAGCCCCAATGGTTGATAGAATTTACCAATTTTATCGATCAGTGGTTCCTTTTGACTCACGCCTAGCGTTCAGGTGCCTTCAACCTAACACAGTGTGCAGCTCAGCTGGCCCCCTATCGGGGCAGAGAGACCTTGGTCATCTCTGTCCAGCCAGGGTGCCCGCCAGAGCTACACGAGTGCCGGGTGACTGTCACTGACGTTTCCCCGTGCCAATTGCACCATTCATTGACCGATGAAAGATCAGTCGATAATGGTGCAGCCTCTTATATCGTCGATCCAGCGGGCACGGGGATTTTTGTCCTAAAAAAAAAAACCTCTCACTGTGGAATTCGAACTCCGGTCTTCCGCGTGGCGAAGCAACGCTCAACCACACGAACCACCGATTACCCCCTTCGAAAATATTGTGCAAGGGAGCAGCCACAAGAGCTCCTTATTCGCCGTTGTAGTTTCGATCAAAGTGGCTTGAAAATTGATTTTTTCGGTCCCGAGTTCTATACTGTACTAAATTCCGAGTCCTGCGAAGCACAGGCTGTAAATTTTTCGGGAGTTTATCCTTCGGGAGCGCCATCATTTCATCGTCGATAACCCAGATTTCACGAGGACACTTCTGTTGTCGTTTGCGTACGCATGTATTTTGCTGAAAACGAAGCAGCGCATTTTTCTCGGTCGTATAAACTGCGCAAGTTTACGTGCCAACGAAATGTCTTTCAGTTCCTTCAGCGTAAAAAAAGGTTGAATCACCAGGGTCACCAGATGACGTTTTGTAGATGATACTGATCTTGTTTAGGGTGAGGCCCAACCTGGCGCCCGACAACGTTGATTGAAAAGTAAAAGATTGAATAAATATATTGTCACGGCCAATTAACCGATTGGCGTCACACGTCACCTATTTATCGAGACGCGCGGTAAATAACGCTTGTAGTAATAACGATACTAGAAGTTAGTGCTAAGATATATGTTACGTTGTAATACAACCGAAGCTGATAGTAGAAAAGTGCTTAAACTAAGGCTAAGTAAGTGCTACAATTATTGATGGATTATTCATGCAGGAATAGCAGCTGAAAAATATTAAATTATGCGATAGATCGTTTAAAGTTAGACGCTCTCAAAGATGTTGTTAAAGGAGGACGTTTATGTTGGCGATATTTGGGTGGAAAATACGATAAATTTGGGTTCGTGTATAAGAATTATACATTGCTGCTACCATCCGGTTATGTGACATTACAGAAACGGATTGTCAACTACTTCTAATCAGCCAAGACGGTTATTCATAACAAAAATTATATATCAATATTTATAAACACTTTTATAGCACTGTATGATCTAACCCGCACGCTTATTTGTGACTTAAGTTGGTCTTTTCTGCACGCCTATAAACAAATGAATTTTAACCATTGAAATAACTACGCTTTACTTTTCTCGGCTTGAACACGATTCATTACAGCCAAGAGAAGTTGAGCATATTTATTACGATAGTTGAAAATCATGTGATAGTTGAAATGAAGGATGATAAAAGCAATTTCAGACTGTAGTAGCGACAACGCCTGAATTTTTATGGGCGAAGCATGAGGCAGATTCGTGGGTTTGCGTTGACTTTGCGTTCAGTTATCGTGTTCAATTATTGTGTTAAGAACTAATTAAATGATGTGATAGTGGGCATAGAGATTTAAGGTCCACTGAAAAAGGTAAAAAACATGATGGAAGCAGAATTAAACAATCCACTCAACAAACCAGCGGTGGATTTGAAGTTATGGACGATTTTGATGTTTTTTTTTTTCACAACACGAATGAGAGCTGCTGGTTTTACCTCGAAAAACTCAAAGCAGACTTACGAATCTGCCACCGCACAGTCTGTGTCGTGTGATGTTATCCTATTAAAGAGGATCAGTATAGAGGGGATACAGCCCATAAGAGCCCTATGTGAAATCGAGTGCACGTGCATTTATAATTGTTAAAAAATACGGTAAAAGTGCTCCGCAACGTAGAACTGTTGTCAAAAAAAATTATCAACATCACCTTTAATATTATAAATAACTCTTTTTCTTACGATAACCACTGATAAATGATACGTAGTTTCGCTAGGTGGACGAATAATACGACAATTTATATGATAATTGCCAACAACAAATCATTTTGCGGCTAATATCGTTTTATAACAGGCTGTAATGCTGTATTTAATTGATTCTTTGAGCAATTAACCCATTATTAGTTAGATATAATCATACATTTATAGTTGAATGGACAAATAATTGTCACCTATTCGTCCATAGAAAGAAAAAATGCGACAAATACAGAATAGAGGTTCAATTTAAAGTCCATCCTAGTTTCTGTTAAGGTTTTATAACCTTATTGGAGCGAGTAGCATAAAAGCAATCGATTTATAATCAAGATATCCAACTAATCAATTTATATCCAACTAATCCCCCACATTACGTTTTCAAATGACCGAATAATAGTCACATATTTATCTGTAGATAAATTATATGAAAAAAACATTCGAAAACCTCTTTTAAAGTCGATACGAGTTGATAAAAAAGTATACCAAAGAATTTTTCACAACGATGTCAGCCGCAAAATGATTTTTTGTTAGCAATTACCATATAAATTGTCTACGGATGAATATGTGACTATTATTCGTCCATCTGTTAATATTGCTGTTTTTCTCCAAGTTATACGGATTATCCATGATCACCTATCCGACGGATAAGATAAAAAACTCTGTTATCAACTGGAATCAGCTTCAGGATGAGTTTCTGTTGTTATTTCTAACAAAATTAGTCTATAGACGAATATGTGGACGAATATGTGGCTATTATTCGTCCAACTACGGTTCGGTCGGAAGTCGTTATTCATGAAAATCTAAGGTAAATACGTTACGAACTGGAATTTTATTATGTTTCTGTCTTTCTCCATTAGTGAGTAACAATTGCTTTCCACTTTTTCCAATACTTCCGTTTTTTTATTAATTCTCCAATAACTCGGTAAATAATGGCGATATCGAAAAATACGATAGAAGATAAACGGTAGCCAATTGAATTCCTATCAACGGAAGTATTTTTTCATATCTCTGATTATTTTCGAGATATTAAAAATATAATAGAAGTAAACCTGAAATTTCTTATAGAGTGACGACTATACGAAAAAAATTTATATCACGTTTTCTGTACAGAATTTAATTGTCTATCCGCTTAATCAATAACATTTTATGTTATCTAACTTATAATTTTCGTTTGTACCTTTATATACGGATTTAACGTTTCTCTTCTTGCTCCATTGGGTGTGTGGAGATTGAGCTGTCTGTTATCACTCCATTGGATGTCAGTTACGCGTCTCGCACCCCAGTTGGCGTCACGATCGTGTACAACCGTGTCCCCTCCATACTGATTCTCTTTGATGTTGTCAGCAAAACTCAAGATAATTGTGCCTCTCAATTGCCTACAGAGACTTTAGAGACGTCAACAAGCAGTAAATTTGAGGGTGGATCGCTGAAAAAATTGAATACCAAACCTCAAGCCATTGCCTCTTCGCTGATATAAAATAGACCCATTGAGACGCAGAAAAAGAAGAAAAAGTAACATTTGGTCTTTCTTTGTCACAATTAGTTTGGGTGGGACTGTTAAACTTTGCTTAAAGGACGTAAAAGTTCATAATAAAACAAATTAAATCAATCGATATCATCAGGAGGATGGACAAATTGTATGCAAGAAAATCTATTTTGTGAAGAAAGAGGAATCTGAGTCAAATAATAATGATGTTCGTGTTTTTGACAATAATAAACTCATTGGATATTCTCAAGTTTTAAGTATGCGGTGATTGAATGATTTAGCTATGAATATTTATATTAACAATGGTTTCTTAATCAATTTGCAGGTCTCTCAGAATAAAGATGTTTTCCAGTCGACGATTGCCCCTGAAACTTACAAAAAAAAGTACGCAGTCAAGAATTGATACAACTTTTAAGACAATAACGTCTTTCCACGGTGTGTTATTATAAGGTTAAAGCTTGAACATTAATTCTGAACGCTAACAAATGTTTAATGAATCATTTTCATAATTGGGGTTCGTTATTATTTGCAAAAAAGGGTGATAAAACTCGTGCAATCAAAAATGCAATAATCTTCACGGTTCTTTGACAAATTGGCCGTTAAATACAACAGAAAAAGAAGGATTCAGAAACATCATGAAGACTGTGGCTAAGGACTATTCAATTCCTGCTTGCACCGCAGTGACCCTGGGTGTTGAAAAAAAATACGAGATGCTTTTCACCCTTACAAAGTTAAAACTGGATGAAATTCAACATTTTTCTATCACAGCAGATGTCTAGACGGACACAATAGCATCACAGTCATTTCTTGGTTGCACGGTGCATTTTCTGGATGAGGAGTGTGATAAACCCGCGGCTATGACCCTTGGTGTGCTCGAAATTGATGAAAGATATACGAGTGACTGTCTGGGAACAGCCATGATAAAAATCTGTGATGATTGAAATATACACGAGGGAAAAATTCTTGCAGTTATCACTGACAATGGCGCGAATATTATTAAGGCCGTACGTGATGCTTCCGGCCAACCAAACATCTGCCTTGTTTCGCGCATATCTTGGATTTGGTCCTGACTAATGTAATTAAAAAAACCAAGGAATTTCAAATTGTGATAACAGTAGTGCAAAAAATTGACACGTTTTTTTTTTACATTCCATTCCCGCTTCGGATGCGCTGCGAAAAGCACAGGACAAAAAATCGTACCCTCTTACACTCATTCAAGATGTATCGACTCGGAATTCCACCTACTACATGTTAGATACATTTCTTAAACTTATCGATAGTAAGTTCAATTTCACTAAAAGTACCAAATTCACTTCAAATGTTAACCGCACTCGACGTATCTATTATAGAAGATGTCCTGACAATACCTAAACCGGTACAACTCGCTCCAAAAGAGTTGAAAGTGCAACATTATATCACGAGCAGTGAAGTTATCTCACTTTTTTTTTTTTCCTTTAGTAGCTTGAAGGGTGCTCAGTCGGTTTGACCATTGCACCCTAGCCCGTTTTCGGGGCTTACACCGGAAATTATATACTATTGTACTATTGTTTTTGATTTTACTGGTGGCCCTCCCACGGGCTTCCAGTGCGGAGTACTGATCTCAATATCGAACTCCGTCCTGGTTCACTCTTGTTCTGGTTGACTGGAAGACTTACAGCTCACCTCTTTGCGGTAAAGAGGGCCACTTGGAGTACTGATCTCAATATCGAACTCCGTCCTGGTTCACTCTTGTTCTGGTTGACTGGAAGACTTACAGCTCACCTCTTTGCGGTAAAGAGGGCCACTTCCAGACCAACACATTCCGTTTTTACCACGGTGAGGTATGTCGGTGAGTTCGCACTTAAATATTTTCTTTTTGAGAAAATATTCATTGGTGCGAGCCGGATTTGATCCCGGCGCCGCGCTACTCGAGAGACTCGAGAGCTGGTGCCTTAGACCGCTCGGCCACCGGACCTCTATCTCACTTTTAGACTGCTTAAATGAAGTGATCCCGGCGCCGCGCTACTCGAGAGACTCGAGAGCTGGTGCCTTAGACCGCTCGGCCACCGGACCTCTATCTCACTTTTAGACTGCTTAAATGAAGCTATTGTAGCTGTAAATAGTTCATCAAAAATCGGTACTGCATTTCAACAACAACTTCTGTGTGAAATGGAGAGTCGTTGTGTGGAATGTCGCTGTGTGGATTGTCGAGTGGGCAAAATTGATCGCAATTGCGATGGTGTTCGATCCACATTTTAAAGCGTTGCATTTTCAAGAAGCTCGGCCGTATTCATCAACACTGCAACGTATCAATGAACGATCAAAAATGACTAATACTGCTGCTGCTGCTGTTTTTAAAGCGTTGCATTTTCAAGAAGCTCGGCCGTATTCATCAACACTGCAACGTATCAATGAACGATCAAAAATGACTAATACTGCTGCTGCTGCTGCTGTAACCAAAATGCAATTAAACCTGAGCAATGCCAAAATCTACTTTGGAAGTTCCCTCATGAGCTGGTGAACAACAAACATTTTTAAAGCGTTGCATTTTCAAGAAGCTCGGCCGTATTCATCAACACTGCAACGTATCAATGAACGATCAAAAATGACTAATACTGCTGCTGCTGCTGTAACCAAAATGCAATTAAACCTGAGCAATGCCAAAATCTACTTTGGAAGTTCCCTCATGAGCTGGTGAACAACAAACATTTATCTTCAGAATTTGAGTCGTCAGGAAATCTTAATGTCCATTTAAAAGCATACATCAGTAAACTTCCGGTCACTGATCTCAAATTGAATCCAGTTAAATACTGGCGAGATAGACAGTCAGATATTCCAGATCTAGCCGAATTTGCTTCAAAATACTCACCAATCCCTGAGACTCTAACTTGTGAACGTTTATTTTCCGTAGTGGGTTGAATTGAGACTGAAAGTCGTAATATTAGCCGAATTTGCTTCAAAATACTCACCAATCCCTGAGACTCTAACTTGTGAACGTTTATTTTCCGTAGTGGGTTGAATTGAGACTGAAAGTCGTAATACACGTACTCCCCACATTTGAATCAGCTGCTATTGTTGAAGTTACTTAATGTTAAAGATTGGAGATTGCAAGATTAGTTAGATTTTATTTAATTTACCAATAATTAATGTGATTTTTATGATATATGACTTATTGTTGAAGTTACTTAATGTTAAAGATTGGAGATTGCAAGATTAGTTAGATTTTATTTAATTTACCAATAATTAATGTGATTTTTATGATATATGACTTGCTTTGGTATTTAGTGTGGAATAATCCTCTATTTTTTAGTTGGATTTGTATTCTTTAACTAATACCAATAATTAATGTGATTTTTATGATATATGACTTGCTTTGGTATTTAGTGTGGAATAATCCTCTATTTTTTAGTTGGATTTGTATTCTTTAACTAAAAAAAAAATTAACAGAATCGTGTTTTTCTCTTAAAGTGTAGACTAGCGAGAGTTGCGAGTCTACTGATTGCAGAAGAAAGAATTATCAAAAAAGTATAATTGAATGTATGAATGCTGTTTTTATTCCGTAACAATTGTGTGATTCTTTATTTCATAATTTATTTTTTGCAGAAGAAAGAATTATCAAAAAAGTATAATTGAATGTATGAATGCTGTTTTTATTCCGTAACAATTGTGTGATTCTTTATTTCATAATTTATTTTTGAAATTCACGTGAAATACTTATAAACTTTCAAAACAATGATCTAAAATTTCGCGGGAGTTCTTTAAATTTGTTTCGAATTTCGCGCTAAATATCAACAGATCGATTACTTAAGAATCGATTTTTTTTTGTTGATTATTGGGAGTTCTTTAAATTTGTTTCGAATTTCGCGCTAAATATCAACAGATCGATTACTTAAGAATCGATTTTTTTTTGTTGATTATCAGAGAAATCAATCTATCCTAGAAATTCGATATTCATCTTGCGAATTGATCTTTTCAGGTTGATCCGGCAACTCTAGTTTAAGCTCGTTTTTGTCTGCAGATTTTTCATTGCTATCATGTTTTCAGGTTGATCCGGCAACTCTAGTTTAAGCTCGTTTTTGTCTGCAGATTTTTCATTGCTATCATGTGTGACGTTACTTTCGTACCGCCACTGGCGCACAACCGGTGGAGAGTGCTCTAGGCAGTGGAGCACTGGGATTATCTAGAAAAGACGGCTTTAGGTTTTCGTAAGATAGGTATATATTGTGTGACGCGGTAGATTTTATTATCTTGCTGCGCACAAAATTTAGTGTAATTTGTCTATGTAATTTTATTTGTAATTACCTGGTAGCTGTGCTCAGTCGGATAGTTTGATAGACGTTCGTTTTCAATTAGAATGATGGGTCTTGGTTTCTGTGTGAATCAATTGACTATATCCAATTTGTGTTAGTAAAGTGACATAAAATAAATGCTGAGATATATTGACTCTATATAATGCAGTTGAATAATATTTAGTCTTATAGATACAATTATTGGATGTGGTGTGACTATAAAATTACCAGAAGTGTGAGAATGACTTTAAGTGTGTGTGTGATGGGTCTATAGTTCGAGAGACAGAGTCAATGAATGACAAAGATAACCTCTCGCTCTCTCTCTCTCTGAAGTGTGAGAATGACTTTAAGTGTGTGTGTGATGGGTCTATAGTTCGAGAGACAGAGTCAATGAATGACAAAGATAACCTCTCGCTCTCTCTCTCTCTCTCTCTCGCTCTTTCTCTCTCGTGGCACCTGTTACCGTAGGATCACAATATACGGAGTTTGCACGCGTTCGTGATTGTCTAGGTCTCTCTCTCTCTCTCTCTCGCTCTTTCTCTCTCGTGGCACCTGTTACCGTAGGATCACAATATACGGAGTTTGCACGCGTTCGTGATTGTCTAGGTAAAACAGGGAGATGATAGGGAAAGTTCACCCTCGGTGCAAGTCCTCCAGATGATAATATGAGGCACAATACCTGGTAGCTGTGTGCGTTGTGATGTGACGTTAATTTGTTTCCCATCACAAAATCACAGCTACCTTCACAATATACGGAGTTTGCACGCGTTCGTGATTGTCTAGGTAAAACAGGGAGATGATAGGGAAAGTTCACCCTCGGTACAAGTCCTCCAGATGATAATATGAGGCACAATACCTGGTAGCTGTGTGCGTTGTGATGTGACGTTAATTTGTTTCCCATCACAAAATCACAGCTACCTAATCCATCCTTATCGATAATATTAACATTGTTTCGAGTCATTTTACACAATAATTTTTTCGTTGGAGAATTTAGAGTCAGTACAGAAGTACAGAGAGACGACGTGATCATACCGAGAAATTATTGGTTGCAAGAATGGAGATTTTGACCATTATTTTTAGTAAAAGTGACGACATGAACCCGGAAGACCCATGGAGGGCACTGGTCGACATAAAAAGATTAACGAGGATGACAGAAGCCAAGAGTCAGACCTGGTGCTCCTATGGTAAAAGCCCGAGGAACATAGATTTACAGTGTCACATCTTTGTAGTGTCTTACGGGGGACTCTAGTAGAGACGTCGCTCAGAAGTCAGGTTGAAGGTATATGTTTGAGTAGTGTCAGGATGTGAGAATCGAGTACAGTCGAGCACTTTTATACCAAGCAGAGAGCATTTGTTCACAATAAAAGCTCATATTGATTACAATGGCATATTAAACGATCGTTTAATATGCCATTACGTTCCTACGTAATGACGTTTTACGTTTCTATAATTATATTTTACATTTCTACTTTTTCGCGCGTTTTTCATACTTCCGTACGTATCGGTATTGAATCGGCTGTCGTCGGCGTAAGCGATCATCGAAGATTTCTACCCTGGCGTCGACAATATTCGCATCAAGCAATATATCCAAGGTACGCCGCCTGTGAGGTGCTTCTCGGGAACAGTTTGGAGTCTGATTCACAGGCACCAAGGGCATTGCCGCCGCTCCAGATGACGACACAGAAGACGACGCAGACGACGACACATGAGACGACGCAGACGATGACACAGACAACGACGAGGATGTTCTTCTCTGTTTTTGTAGACCGCTAGTGCACGGTTCAGGACGATCAATTTCGCCCTGATCGGCATAGTGTATTCCTAGGTTAAGAGCACCCTGTAAAAGAAATATTTTATCGTGATTATATTATTATAGGTATTAATTTTTATCGATATACCATCTGATCCATAGGGATCGCGCCAGCTTCGTCGGAATTATGATCAGCGTGTGTTCCAGGAGCAGCATGTTGATCATGATCAACATGCTGTTCAGGAGCAGCATGTTGATCATGATCAACATGCTGTTCAGGAGCAGCATGTTGATCATGATCAACATAATCCATACGACCTACAAAAAGAAATTAAATAAAACAAAAATGCTGAGAGCGAAATCTTTTACCTCTATCTCTTTAGAATAATACTCACTGCTGAGAAGATTACGAACTCGAGTCTCATATACGCGTTCTCGTGATTTGGGTATAGGGTTTTTATCAAAAACATACTCCGCAATCTGTAATAATTCTTCTTTGGAGAATCGCTCCTGATACTCCATTCCATGACGTACCAAAAAGCGATTCAATTTCTGCAGATCGCATGGCGGTTGTCCTCGTACAATTATATTACCGGTACCCGGATCTGTAAAGAGGAGAAAATTAGCATACTGTACACGAGGGGAAGGAAAGCAATGTGCACAGAACATTGGTCTGTTTCCTTTCTATGGTGAACAATATACTTATTGATTTACTTCTTATTTCAGCTAAAATATTCTTGAAATTTCTTTTAATGAATGATTTTAGTTTCGTTTTGTTGGACGAGCGAGGATCTACGTAAACCATACGAGTAACTTCGTGGAGGAAATCACCATTAAGAATTCCTCGAAGATAAACAAATCGATCGTAATTTTGTCGTAAAAAATTCAATAATTTCTCAAGCTGGGCCTTATTAAGACTAAGTGTAGGAGCCATGATTCAAGTACAAATTTTTCAAATACAGCCAAAAAAGTCTCTGAGGAAGAGTGAAAAAAACAAAGAATTAACATACGAACGATATTAACATAATTCAATAGTTAATTATGTAGTATCACATGATTTTAGGACTTCTAAAGTATAGTGTGTGTGTGTCTGTTGTGTATGGGTGTGTGTGCTGCATGAGGAGCCGTGGGAAAGATGAGTGATCGCTGGACTACCTGCTCGAAGGATGCGCGGTGCAGCGACCGAATCAGTCGCCCAAGTGCCCCTGAGACAGAAGGTCTCAGGTAAAATCCGTGTTAAATGTCAATCTATCTATGTATCTAATAAACACTTCATATACACTGATACA
>MVJL01002674.1:0-18091 GCA_002156465.1 Macrocentrus cingulum | reverse complement strand
CGATCTGGGGGGGGGCAAAAAACCAATGGAAAATGGGCAACGACCAAGTTTAAACGGCCACTGATGCGCGCGCGAGGAATCAAGAAGAAGATTCTCGCTCGCACACACAAAAGTTCAAATTGAATCCGCGCCGATAGGAAATGCAGATGGCTGTGTGTGCTATATAGGATGAAAAACTTTTGTGGCTTATTCCGCTCATCGTCGATATATATATATATATATATATGATATATCCAACTAATTGCGTATACGGCCATCATATATACGCAATATATCGCAGAAAATTCTATAAAATGCCTATATATATATGCAAACTTCATAATATATATGCGGGGAAAAAGGTCAAATATGTGACTTTTAAGTTTTATATATATTTTACCATCTGCATATATTGCCGCGATATGCACCATTAAATCTATATAGGCAAAACGAAAATTCTCCAGAGAGACATATACTATATATTATACAATATATTATAGATAAGACGAGAGCGCATATATATAATTACTCTGGATTATATACTCTTTCTCGTCAGAGACGCGACAAAAAGTAAAAAGGCGCGAAAACTCGGCCATTGTATTTCATATAGCAATTAAAAACTTTGCCGGGTGCTTGAAGCAGTATAGCACAATTGGAATTTATTACTCACGAAATATACCGCGCGCGCGTTGATATATATATTCACTTTGCACAAATTTTCTTCACAATTGCGCACAATTATTATACCTCCATTATACAATTGTTATAATACGCGCGCCCTTTATTCATATATCTTTATTCTCACATTTATTTTTTCTTTCCTTCAAGCATCGCGCGCTGATGCACCTATAATGTTTTTCCCGATAATCCTTGTGTTTGACGAACGCGATTTATTTCCGCGGCGACACCTTTGTATTTTTATTCAAACACATACGCGGTATTATATATGTATATATATATATGATGGAATATTAAAAAGTTTTTTAAAGATGCGCGCGTTTAATAAGAAATTTGTTTACTATATTTGTTTACTATATATATTGTGTGTAATTTTTCACTTGATGCGCGCGGAAAACTCGCCAACTATTATTTGTATGTGGTATTGCGCGCATCATCAGAGAGAGTGCGAATCTGCAGAACTTGTTGTTTCGCGCGGGAAACCGACCTTTGACATGAATTATTTTTCGCCATATTTAATTCGCATTACTGATGCGCGCGCGTGTATACCTATACAATTCCATTATCTATATAAAAGCTTGCAATACATATAATACTATATATATATATATGTATATGCGCAGGACTCTATGTATATATAGCCCAGATAAGACACGTTTATATGATGCTTTGACCGCTACGCGTTGTGTATGATGGAGAAAATTTTTGACTTACCCTCAAGGCTTCCTGTGTAGACGTCCAATGGATCAATTGAACGACCATTGGATGTTTCGAAGCGTGCATCTTGATGGAAAATATTGCTGTCCCGCACCAGCTTCATCTTGAAGATTCTAAAACATGTGCGAAATTCCTGTTCTATAGTCATTAAATATATATATTGTATATACCAATCAGTTTGCATATACGCATACATGCGCGATGCATGACTTGAAAACTAAAATTCCAAATATTATATATTTCGGATGGAAAAGTAAAAAAATGAAATATATATATATATACTTATATACATGCGGTATACGATGGAGCGCATACAGTTTTGCATTGAAGTGTAAAGTTGTAATAGTATATTTTATACCAAGCCCTCGCCTTCGGCTCGTGCAGCAACTTCACACTCGTTATACGAAATAACCTCCTTCAGGCCCTCGGTCCAAACGACAATTTTTTGGCACATCTGCGAGGAAAGTGGCCCATTTTGATATAGTCTTTGCCGCAGGCGTGATGTGGCTTATCTTTTTGTCACTGGCATTCTAGTTTTGCCTTAGCGGGCGTGAAATCCAATTTTACGCCCTAGGGCCTAAAATTTCACTTCACGCCCCGAGGCCAAGGCTGAAATGCTGATGACAAACTGAGCCACTTTACGCCCTACAAAGGCGACCAAAATGAGACGCTTTACGCGAGCAGGTGTGCCAAAAAATATCGTGTGTATAGTATCACGCGCCTAAATGTAGGCCATGTTGCACCCGGTACAAAATAGCCTACTTTAGTCCCTTGGTACACAATATACTATTTTAATTGATTATGACAATTTATCTTTTATATTTTTTACTTGTTTATAAATTTAAAAAAATTAGCACATCTATATATTATAGGACGTAATGATATATACTTTTGCACACATAGTCCTTTCATCACGCGTATATACTTATATATGTATACCTGTCGAAGGCATTGAGATGTAAATTCAGAGCGGCGCCCGCTCTTTTTCCCATCGCATTCGACGACGACGACGACGACGACAAGTCACGACGTGTCCGGCGATGCTGTTTCAATGCCTCCGTGTCGTAAAATGCTCCCGTGTAGTGCCTGAGGTACGAGTTTTGTTTTATTCCTGGTGAAAAAAAATGTGAGATATGAAAATTTACGCGTGGAAAATGCTGCAGGGCAGCGACGACAAAACCCAGGGAGAAGGTCATCGCATATCATAATATGTATTTGGCGCAATAAACGCGCGTGCGTTTTATTATATGTATATATCCGGATATAAAGTGTATATAGAGAAATTTTTTTTATCGACTCTCGCGTATATATAGATACTCCCACCGAAAAATGAAACGTTGTGCAGTATATATAGTATATAGAACCATCATAAAATACTTTACAGCCATATATATCGTGCGCAGGGACAATTTTTTCGACCGAGGTTTTATCCAATTTTTTTTTTATTCAACGTCGTGTATACAAAATACATTTTTGTTTCTTTTGCGCTAAAAATCTTTGTATATGAATCCGCGCACAGCTTGTGCGCGCGGAAGAAATCATGTTTACCGAGTTGCAGCGCTTTTGCGAAAAGAGCTAAACACGGTATATAGGGGGGCGCAATGTCAAAACATGTGCTGTATAATGTATAAACAAGAATAAAAGAATGTGCTAAAATTTAGATGCAACTTGATATATATATAGTTATATATATACCAACTCGTATATGGAAAAAGCAAAATTTACAACTATACAATATATAGGCATTTAGTTGGATATATATAATGTAAAAAGTTAATTATATATATTATATACTTGTTGCGCTTTTAATTATCCATTATATACATGCCTTCATTGATGGGGGGGATAATAAGTGTTTGCGGAAGAAGCGGTAAACCATCGGCGGCAGGCCCAATAATAAGCCACGTGAGCAGTATTACTTTAAACAACTTTGACTTCATTTCTGATATTTTTCGTCTTTACAGTTGCAAATCACACACGGTATAATTTCTAATATATTTCGAAAACAAAATTTATATGTAAACATTATATATGATGGAGTATAGCCACGTGGTGGTGTTGGCATTTCGTAAGCATAAGCCACCCAGCCCGGCGGAGCGCGCTCGGCGCACTGATCCGGCGGTGAGGTTCACCGTAGCTACTGCGCGCGCGATGCTGGTGGAGAGGTGGAGCACATCAGGACGAGCGCGAGATATATTGTACCTAGTATCTGCAGCACGTTCTGCTGCGAATTGTAGCAAAAAAAAAAAAAAGACCGTTAGGATAAGAGCCATACGTCGGAGTAAAACGCGCGTCGTTGCCGGCGCCGAAAGGGTATACCTATATGTATCTCTAGAATATATATGATTGCGCCACACACTGCGAGAGAGAGAGAGAAAAAAATACAACATCAACTTGATACTAATAATATATATTTTTATACATAAAGTTCATCCCATTTGACTGACGAAAATTCGACAATAATATCCAATTAATATATATATTAATTTTAGAGAAGATTATAAATTTTCCAGTGATAATAATAAATTATATATGTATGGGATTATACAAGCTTGCGCGCGGTGTTGAAGTTTATTATGAAAAATTTCCATAAATACTGAGAATAAAAAATATATACTATTATGGCGCAGTATATATATACTTACATTTGAAATTCTCTGCACACTTTTTCCCTAATTCAACTAAATTTTTTAAAAGTTTACAAGTATGTTATATATATAATACAATATATAACTATTTTGCGTGTGTTATATTCATCTGCAAACGCGCGAAACTATATATAAGCCGCGAGGATCACATCGCGCAAACTTGTACTAAGTAAATTTTCGAAAAACTTTTTCTTTTTTTTTTTTTTTTTATGTTGAAGACTTTTATAATTCGCATAATGCGAATTTGAAATTCCATACATTACCTTATATTGAATTAAAATTTTTGTTTTATATTTATGTTGATGAGTATACAACTATCTATGAATTATATCTGCAGATGTAATTTATCTATTTATATAACTATTATACTTATTTTACATATAAATTTGATATTTGGCGGTTTGTACGCGCGCGCGCGATCGTCTTGGTAAAGACGAAAAATGATGGTATAGTGATTATACATAAATGATGATGTCAAAAATCGTGAAACGAGTTTTAGCGAGCTCCCATCAGAGGAGACATGTAAAAATATATTCACACACACACACACGCGCGAGTTTTTTTTTACGAATCGTCGTAAATTGTGGTCCATACCGCGCTTTTATCGCCCCAGCTTTTATCGCGATAAACCATTCTAAGAAGAAGAAGCAATATTCATATAGTATATAGCATAATACACAATACTATATGTAAAAGTTTTATATATTATCGAAAGTTTTACACACAGGGCTCAACATAATTGCCCGGAAATAGACCGGTTATCCCGTCCATCACTCCTTCCCACCATCCATCATCGTTCTTCTTTAGTACGTAGATTACACAACTCTCTTGAAAGCTCAGCTCATCCTCTTTATCGGCATAATAATCATATATTGCCACGACTGGAAAAAAATATATATATATATATTTATGTATTGTAAACAAACAGTATTATTGCAGTTATATATTTTATATCATACATGCGTGTAAAGTGCTACTTTACATGCATGTTTTGCGTGCGCAAAGTGCATATAAAGTAGCCTTCACACGCATTAATGATATAAAACAGTATAAGCAACACGTGCGGCAACTGACGACCTACGCAAAGGCGATTTTTCTGGCACTTGCCTCGGCTCGCATCACACAATTGTGAGCAAACGGGCGTCATTACCGGACTCGCCTTCGGCTCGTACGCAATTTTCACCCGTTTGTGCACAATTCTGTGATGCGAGCCAACGGCTAGTGCCGGGAAAATCGCCCGTGCGTAATCCGTCACTTACCGCACTAGTTGCATAATGTACTATACCTTTCTCGATATAATTTTTGGGAACCCATCCGGGAAGATCCTCCTCGTCGGGAACAATAGGCATGATGGCACTACTATTTGACTGCTGCAGGGATGGCCGACCAAACTGAGGATGCTCAACCTCTTGCTGCTGCTGCTGCTGCTGCTGCTGCTGATGATGATGATGATGGTGCTCGGGTGGTGGTGGCGGTGGCAAAGGAGGACTGCTGGCCCCGCTGCCACGACTCGACTGATGATTGGTGGTGGTGGTGGTGGTGGTGGTGGTGCCGATGACAACAAGATGAGGAGATGGCGACGGCGGCGGTGGCGGCATCATCATCATCATCATCACCATACTGTTTGGATCCTGCTGCACATAATTTCCCCCCGAGGATGTAACGCTGGGCGGGGCGGGCGGAGGGATTTGTGGATGGCTTTGAAGTGGATGAACTGTGCCAATTTGCGGCACATGCTGAACTGAATTGTTGTGCTGCTGCTGCTGCTGCTGCTGCTGCTGAGGATGGAGAGGCAGAGTGCTGTATCCAGGTCCTCGCTCGCGTCTTGGATGACCAAGAGGATAGTTTGGCGCATAGTGGCTGGGTACTTGAGGCGGTGCAACCGCTGGCGGAGTACGGTACTCTCGCGAGGCTTTGCTCAAAGTTCCGGTGCGCGCAGCTTGCGGTGGAGTTGGTGGTTTAGTTGTAGGCGCAGGTCCAACCATAGCTGCAGCTAAAACAGAACCCGTGCTGCTGGATGCACCACCCAAACTTTGCACACTTCCCTGGCTTCCGCCTCGTTGTTTGCTTCGTGGCGTGCCGCCGCCGCCGCCGCCGCCTCGAACTCCGTGACCAATGTCGTCTAGTGTCGTGTAATCAATACTTTTGCGTACATATTTAATTGGTTTCTCGGGATTAGCTGGCGCAATTATTTTGTACTGTCGGGTAGTCATCTTGTTGGCAGTTAAAACCCCAATTTCACGTCTGGCCACTTTCTCCTTGTGAATCATCACTGTTTGAGCAATATGATTCATTTGACTCTCCATCTCGGCGAGCTGCGATGTCTGCAGGTCGAGCAGCTGCAAAAAGTTGTAGGCCAGGGTGTTTATTTGGTATGCCACACTGGCCAGAGACTGGGTTGTAAAGTTTTTCGTCTCCTCCAACGCCGTACGCTTGTTTTCTGCTCCAAAGTAATTTGCCTCACAGTATTCTGCCACTCGTTCGAGATTCGTGTGGCTATCTGCTAAATTGCTTCGCCCTTCGGGAATCTCTTGACGCAAGAGTGCAGCCAATTCCGCCATATTGTAACGAAACTACACGCACACAAGTTCTGTACAGTTGTTGTCTCTCGCGCGCGGCGCGAGACACACAATATTTTTTTTTTTTTTCTTTTTTTTTTTATCAAGATGGGCGTTTGCCCATGCTGCCGCCATATGGTAAGAGTTGTACAGCAGAGGGTAAAGTAGACTAATACTGACCATCCTCTCTCTCTCTCTCAGCTGAGATCTGCAGCTTTTGGCGTTTGCATTGGCGATATGCGCTTTCTCTCGCTCGCGCGGATCTCGTCGATTATATATGATGATACTATATGAAATTTGCAGTTTTCCACTAAATTGCCGCTATATAGTTTTTTAGATTTATATATGGTTGTGATTGTGAGTTTTTTATAATTTAAACGTGAGCGCGTCATTGGCCAGCGTTAGCGAGATTCGCGCGCGCGCCCCACTATAGTATATTTTGTTTGTGTGTCTCGTCGCGCATTGTTCTCGCATCGCGGCGACGACGACGACGACGGATTTGCGAGCAAGTGGATTATTGTATTTTCTTTAGTCGCCCTGCCGGGAAAAACGCCACGCATAACCTGCAAAATTCGCAATCTGCGATAATAGCCGCAGCAGACGACGACCAATATCAAAAAGATTGCGACCCTTTTGTGTGTGTGTGTGTGTGTGCCATGGACATGCAAGCCCCCAATGGTACGTGCCCTAATAAATTTTACTTTTTACTCCAAAGATATATTGGAACCCATATATTTTTTGACCTCACACACATTCGGTGGAGAGATCATTTGTGTATTATTTGTATATTAATATAAATTCTGCTTGGTTCAAATTATTAGGAATGAATGTTTGTATAAATCCAGTGTATATCCCCGCCGGTATCCCCGAGCTGGGGATGGTGTGGATGGGTGACATGATGGTGCACAATGAGCCAGCGCCAACACATGAACTCTTGATTGACCCACGCCACGAGAATGCATTCTTCCACGGTCATCACCAGCAGCAGCAGCAGCAGCAGCAGCAGATGCCCACAATGGTACGCTACCTAGCACCCACGTTTCCTAACTCTTGCCAGCAGCAGCAGCAGCAGCAGCAGCAACAACAAGAGCTTGATGATCCTATAGAGACCAATGGTGGTGGTGGTGGTGGTGGTGGTAGTGGCCCGCCGGATATCCAGCATCATCAGGTATAATACAGAGATAATACAGGTATAATACAGAGATACAGTTGATTTTAATATTTTCTTATATAGGATTTTAATGTGCAAAATTCCGAAATGAGTGACTATCTTACGCTGGAAGATTATATGGAAGCAGAGGAGGAGGAGGAGGACGACGACGACGAGGAGGAGGATGAGGAGGAAGAGCGCATGGTAGTGACAAATGCAGCAACTCAAACAACTCTAGACACACGTACGCGTAAAATTAAACCCATTAAACATCCAGGACTCGTTTTGAAAACTCCCATTGCCTATCAACCACACACTGATTTAAATTTTATTCCAATTCGCAAGGACGGTATTGCAGTGTGTGAAAAGTGTGGGGCTATTGGTGTAAAGCATGCCTTTTACACAAAAGAGCGCCGTTTTTGCAGTCGAGCGTGCGCGAGATCTTCCGAGCAGCACACAACACCTGCTGCAGACTCGACTTTTGAGCAGTCTAAAAAACGCGGAAAAGGCATTGAATCCTCGGTAAAGAGTGAAGCCGTAGATTTCCGAGAGAATCCAGACGTTGTTGATGGCGACAATAACAACGGCGATAAGGACGACGACGACGACGACGACGACGACGAGAATGAGGATGGCGACGATGAGGACGACGACGATGAGGAGGAGGACGATGACGACGACGACAAAAAGTCAAAAGTAAATGTTGCTGTTGTGATACCTGAAGATTTGCCGGTGCGACGAAAGCGTACAGCCGATATGGCCGGATCGTATGACTGGACGCCTGAACTTACAGCAGACCCGGGTTTCTGTGCCGCACCAGTTTCCTGCTTCAAGCATGCACCAATCTCAGAAATTTGGGACAATATTACCGTGGGCATGAAGGTTGAAGTGGAAAATACCGATTGTGACCAAGTGTGCGAGGCCTTTCCCGACTCTTTTTGGGTTGCTACAGTGCTGCGTATTTGTGGTTATCGTGCGCTCCTCAGATACGAAGGTTTTGGCCACAACTCGGACAAGGATTTCTGGGCATCACTGTGCTCAAATGATATTCACCCGGTTGGCTGGTGCGCTACAATTGGCAAACCACTCATTCCACCAAATACAATTGCCAATAAATACAAAGACTGGAAGGATTTTCTCATGCGACGGCTCACTGGTGCACAAACTTTACCCACCAATTTTTACAGCAAGGTCAATGAGAGCATGAAATCACGGTTTCGCTGTGGACTCCATCTTGAGGTTGTCGATAAAAATCGAATTTCACAGGTTAAAGTGGCGACAATACAAAAAATTGTGGGAAAACGCTTGCACGTTCGCTACTATGACTCGTCGCCCGAAGATGATGGTTTTTGGTGTCACGAAGACTCGCAATTAATTCATCCGGTTGGCTGGGCAAACCGCGTTGGTCAAAATTTAGATGCCTATCCAGAGTATCTTGAACGCGTGGCTCTGAATCGATTGTGCGCCGATGATGCAACAGAGAGCCTCTTTCATCATCATCATCATCATCATCATGATCATCGGCAGCGGCGGCGGCGGCGGCAGCGGCAGCGGCGGCATCTAGTTTCGGGCTGCTGCTACTCGTTTCGCGAGGGCATGAAGCTCGAGGCAATAGATCCACTAAATCTCTCGGCCATTTGTGCAGCCACGGTAATGCGAGTATTGCGCGAAGATTACATAATGATTCGCATCGATAGCTACGACGACGACGACGACGACGACGAGGCAGATACATCTGCTGGCGCAGATTGGTTTTGCTACAATGCCGAATCACCGTGCATTTTTCCAATTGGTTTTTGTGCACAGCACGGTTTGCCGCTCACACCGCCCAAAGGCTACGATTCCACATCTTTTGCCTGGGATACATATTTGACTGAGACTCGAGCTGAGCCGGCGCCCGTGCAGCTATTTAATCGTCAAGTGCCGCAACATGGTTTTGTCAAAGGCATGCGCCTCGAGGCTGCCGACTTGATGGATCCAAGGCTAGTCTGTGTGGCCACAATTACTCGTGTCATTGGCCGATTGTTGCGTGTACATTTTGACGGCTGGGAGGACGAGTATGATCAATGGTTGGATTGTGCGAGTCCGGATATATATCCGGTTGGCTGGTGCGACTTGGTAGATTACAAATTGGAGGCACCGCGGCTGCTCCTTACACTGCTCAGCAGCCCAAATACACGAGGAGGCAACAAGAGGAAATCATCAAAGCGTCAAACCACCACCAAGATTTTGCAGCAACAACAACAATCGTCATCATCATTATTATCATCATCATCATCATCATCATCATCATCATCATCATCATCATCATCATCATCATCATGCACAAAGATTGAGCGAGTTGATAATGTGGTTGCTGCTGCTGCTGCTGCTGTGGAGAAACCTGCAGATCTAATGCTGCCAAGTGGAAAGTATATCCCTAGGATAGCTGATGTTCAACTAGGAAATAATAGTAAGCTCGTTCCGGCCGAGTGGAATGTGTTTGATGTCGCGCAATTTTTGCGAGTAAACGATTGTGCTACGTATTGTGACAATTTTAGTAAACGCAAGGTGGACGGAAAAAGTCTTCTTACTCTTACCAAGGACCAAATTATAGATTTAACTGGGTACAAGGTTGGTCCGTCTTTAAAGATATTTGATCTTGTTCAGCAGTTGAAAATCAAAGTAAATCCCGCTCAGGAAAGGTTAAAGTTTAAAAACTGGAATAATTGACTATGTGTGTATTTCACGTAAATCAATAAATATGTTTTCCACACACACAACACACACACTTTTTTTTTCCAGCAATCGGTAAGGCAGACGGCACTATATTATATGGGCGGGGCTTTGCGCGCGCGCGCGTCGACCAGCTGGCAGATGTGTGTAAGTAGGCCCTCTGCTGCTGCTGCTGCTGCTGCTGCTGCTGCTGCTGCTGCTGCTGCTATATTTAAAAAAAAGCAATTCTCGTTGTAATTATTAAATTTGCGCAAAAACTTGCACTTGGCGCGATGACAATTGTTTGAGAGAGAAAATATACAAGAGAGAGAGGGATACCGGCGGCGGCGGCGGCGGCGGCGGCGGCGGAGTGATACATATTGCGCGTCGCTTCTCAGCTGTTTCCCGCCAAAGATCGCGCCATTGTGTGTAAAACGCGTTCAGGCCAGTTTGGGCGTTGTGTGAGAGTGCTCTCTCTACCCCGTGTGAATATATAGTATCTTTCGCAGCAGCACGTCAAAAATACACAAATAAAAAGGTGCGTCCAGATATTCTGTGTGTATGTGGGTTTATCGTGCGATGCCCTGAAGGTGCAGCAGCCGAAAGCAGCAAGGAATTTTTCACTTGAGACACTTGACGTTGTCGTCGTCGTCGTCGTCGTCATCTTTCGTTGGATTAATTCCGCGTGTGTGTGTTTGTGTGTAACGCGATATGTCAGTGTTTGCCAATAGTGACGAACGAATTCTAATTGAGGAAATTGTTGAGGCGACCGCCGAGGATCAGGACACTGATTTTTGTGGGTGAGTGTAGTACGCGCGATATACGCGTTATTGATTGAATACATCAGCATCGCGTGCCGCCGGTTGGGCGTCATCACTACTCGGCCATTTTATCCCAGCAAGCAACGGGAATATGCGGCGAAAGGCGAATTTGCTCAGCTGACTATATGTATAGAAAAAAAAATTACTCTGCAGTGTAGTATTAACTTTTTATTGCACACACACTGCAAAAGTAATAAAACTGACCACACTCGCAACGAGAGTATATAGTCATTGCAAATTTTTTTCTCGTTTCTATTAATAAACCTCGTGCGCAACGGTGCACGAGGCTTTTTTTTTCCCCACACTTTTACGGACAGCGCCGTAAAAGTGAAAAACAAAATTATCCAACTAGATAAAATTTTATATTATACAATAGTATATAGAGAGCCAGCTGAGTGGCGCCAGCCATCAGCTGTTGGTGACTCACGCCCAACTCGCGCGCGCACACACAACAGTGTTGCCATATATACGAGTACAATATATTTTTTATTATTATATTTAGTATCGATGGTGTCGACGAAAGTTCGATAGCCGCGGTGACGTTGCTGGAGGTGACGGCGGCAGACCAGGATCAGCTAGAGTACGAAGAGGAGGAGGAGGAGCCGAAAAGTGCTGGACGCAAGCAAGACGCGACAAACGGGCGCAGCAGTCACATGGAGCAAGAGAAAAGAATGCGGCGAGAAATCGCCAATAGCAATGAGCGCCGGCGAATGCAGAGCATCAATGCCGGCTTCCAATCGCTGCGAACACTTTTGCCGCATCACGAGGGAGAAAAATTATCAAAGGTAATATTAGAGGCGCACGTTGCATTTTTCATTTTATTGCATTCCACAGTCGCGCGCGCGCGCGCGCGCGCGAGTGGAAGGACCCCGTCAAGGTGAGCCAGTCCTGCTGCTGCTGCTGCTGCTACTTTTGCATCAATAACGCATTTATTTAATTGAAAACTATATAATATACGTTTATATTTGCGAGAAAACTATAGGATGGAAATAATTTTTTCCAGGCGGCCATTCTACAACAAACGGCTGAATATATCTATCAGTTGGAGCAACAGAAAACTCATCTCCTCTCTCAGAATTGCCAGCTAAAGAGGCTGTTGAATCAACACGAGGGCGGCGGCGGCGGCGGCGGTGCCGATGTGGTGCCGATAAAAAAACGCAAGACTGAGAGTAAGAAATTGATTACTACCAAGTATATCTATATATATTACAATTTTTCCTTTTTCTTCCCCCAGGCATGGTAATGAATTTACCACCAATACATGTGGTGAGTGAGAGCGGCGATGAGGCAGCAGCAGCAGCAGCAGCACTCTTGTCTCCGCCGGCGGTCATTACAGTCTCGGCGGCGGCCGATAGTCACCATTCAGAAATTCTAGAGTTGAAGCGACAGTTGGAGCATGAGCGTCTGCAGAGATTGCATTTAGAGAAGCAAATGAGAGCTTTTGAGAGTCTTGAATATTCTGAACAATATGATGATGGTGGTGATGATGATGATGATGATGATGATGATGATAATGGTGATAATGATGATAATGGTGGTGGTGGTGGTGGCGACAATAATATGATGATGATGATGATGGAGACTGAGGAAGCCGTGACGGCGCTGCAAGTCGTCTCGGTAATGTCAATTCCACCCGTGGGCTCTACTCAAACTGTGGAAACGACGACTCTTGATTCAAATATAGCGCCGTCATCAGAAGAAATTATCAAGGAAGAAGAGGTGGAAATTTCTGTAGACAGTCCAAAGGTTCTGTTTCCGCTGGTGGAAGAATCGGCGCCGCCGCCGCAAACAATCATCTCTACTGAAGAATCATCATCATCATCATTTATTGCCACAAGTCCCACTCGACCTTTTTCTCCGCCGCCGCCGACTGTAGCGACGGAGGAGCAGCAGCAGCAGCAGCAGCAGCAGCAGCAGCAGCAGCAGCGACTTCCTAGCGTTCTTGAGGCGGCAATGAAAGCTGAACCGAAAGTAGAGGTTGAAAGACTCCCGTCACCATCGCCTGCGGCAAATTCACTGGATGACGAAACACCGCAGGCACGGCTTTATCTGGCAAACACCTCGCGACAAAACTTGGAAACTATTGTCGAGGCAATTCGACACCTGGAGGGTGACCATTTGTTTAGCGATGACGGGCCGCCGGCGCAGGACGTGCCGCTTGCACTGACAAACAAGACAAAAGAGAGACTGCATGCCGAGGTAAATAACTTTTTGCAGTTTCGTTCACAAACTCGTACGCAGCAGCAGCAGCAGCAACGTCCAGGTGTGATTGTTGTCAAGCACTCGTGATTAGCCAACTAGAATTCTGTATTTCTTTTAGTGTAAATAATTATTTGCCGAAACTTGTAATTACTCTACGCAATGTTTAATGGGTTTAATGGATCATGATGATTGATTGTGATCTGTGCCAAATATTCAGTTTTAGTACATTCCCCCCTTAGAAAACAGAGTATACGAGTATCTACTATATAAATTCATATAATCATCCACAGCACGAAGAATTTTCAATATTGTCATTATTATAGCACCACATGTAGTAGAGGAGAGGAGAGGAGAGGAGAGATGAGTAATTCGGGAGATGTAATGGAAAAAAAAAAAAGTCTTCCCAAGTTATGTGTGTGTGTGTGTGCTGTCATAATCAATGTATATGTGTGCGAATGCCATAAAATTTTCATTTGCTTTTTCTACACACATTTTGTATATTTACAATATATATATATATATATATATATGATAATTCTTCAAGTCGAGCAATTATTTCAGCTTTTTCACATGTGTGCGCGCGCGCGCGTAAAGAACAAGTACAAATAAGTTGTAACAAGTACAATTATGATTATTACTGTACAAATTATATATGATTTGGATATGAAGAATAAAAAAGGAAAAAGGAAAAAAAAAACACCTCTATAGATGTATGAAAAGAATTTGATTTATTAATGTATACAAGTATTATAGACGTCGGCGCGGTGCTTGTCGACGGTAAACTGGATAGCATTAGCGGCTGGCTTTGTTCGCAAATAATACATTCCAGTCTTGAGCCCGAGCTCCCAGGCATAAAAATGCATTGACGTAAGTACATTGACTGTTGGCTGGCCGACATGTAGATTCAGCGACTGCGACTGATCAACAAATGCTCCACGATCTGCGGCCATTTTTAAGATTTGCTTTTGCGAGATTTCCCACACGGTGCGATAGAGTGGCTTCAATTCTGCCGGGAATCGTGCAATATTTTGGACCGAGCCATTGTTGGCAAGAATTTCATTCTTCATATCGTCATCCCAAAGGTCACGATCCGTCAGATCCTTGAGCAAATGCGGATTTACAACCTGAAATTCGCCAGATAGTACTCTGCGAGCATAGATATTGGTAGTGTAGGGCTCAATTGACTCGTTGTTGCCTAAAATTTGTGCAGTAGAGGCGGTAGGCATTGGAGCAATCAGGAGGGAATTTCTCACACCATACTGGGCAATTTTTTCCTTTAATTTATCCCAGTCCCACATGTCTGAGGGTACAACATTCCACATGTCATACTGAAGAATACCTTTGCTCACAGGGGAACCTTGATAGGTCTCATAAGTGCCCTTGACCTTTGCGAGCTCACAACTTGCTTCCAATGCGCCATAGTATATCGTCTCAAAAATTTGCTTGTTGAGTTTCTCAGCCTTGTCGCCGTCAAATGGATATCGTAGGAGGAGAAATGCATCAGCCAAACCCTGAACTCCAATGCCAATTGGTCGGTGGCGACGATTTGAACGCTCAGCCTCGGCAATTGGATAGTAATTTACGTCGATAACTCGTTCTAAATTTCTAGTGACAATTTTCGTGATTTGCTTGAGTTTTTCAAAATCAAAAGATGTACGATTTGCGCTGACAAAGCGATTAAGAGCAATGGAAGCAAGATTACACACTGCCACTTCATCCGGACTAGAGTATTGCACGACCTCGGTGCACAAATTACTGCTCTTGATTGTGCCCAAGTTTTGCTGATTCGACTTGCGATTGCAGTGGTCTTTGTAGAGCATAAATGGTGTTCCAGTTTCAACCTGAGACTTGAGAATAGCCGTCCAGAGATTACGAGCCTTGATTTGACGTACAAACTGGCCCTGCGACTCGTATTGCTCGTAGAGTCGATTAAACTCGTCGCCCCAGGTGTCTTGCAGACCCGGGGACTTGCACGGACACATGAGGCTCCAAATACCATCGTCTTTGGCACGCTGCATAAACAAATCGGGGATCCAGAGAGCGTAAAATAGGTCTCGCGCACGCGACTCTTCCTTGCCTGTATTTTTTCGCAAATCTAAAAACTCGAAAATATCAGCATGCCACGGCTCGAGATAGATGGCAAAGGCACCGGGTCGCTTGTTGCCTCCCTGATCCACGTAGCGTGCAGTATTGTTGAATACACGCAGCATGGGAACTAGGCCATTGGACAGGCCAGATGTGCCACGAATTTGCGAGCCTTTTGCGCGAATACAGTGCACACTAAGGCCAATACCACCGGCAGTCTTGCTAATTAGAGCACAGCGCTTTAGTGTATCGTAAATGCCGTCCATGCTGTCGTCGGTCATGGTCAGGAGAAAGCAGCTAGACATTTGTTGACGAGGTGTGCACGCGGCAAAAAGCGTTGGCGAGGCATGTGTAAAATATTTTTCCGACAAATACTCGTACGTCTCAATGGCAGAATCAATGTCCTCCTCGTGTATACCCACTGCCACGCGCATTAGCATCTGTTGCGGGCGTTCTGCCACTCGATTATTTATTCGCAACAGATAACTCTTTTCCAGGGTCTTGAAGCCAAAATAGTTGTAGTTGAAATCTCGGCTGTAGATGATTGCCGAGTCTAGGCTCTTGGCATGCCTCTGAATAATGTCATTGTGATGCTTGCTAATGATGGGCTTTGCCATGTTGGTCAGCGGATCGACATGTGTGTGCAGGTCATTCATAACCTCACTAAAGCTCTTTTTCGTCTCTTTGTGCAAGTTTGACACTGCCAGCCGCGCGGCAAGCGTCGCATAATCAACGTGCTGGGTGGTCATGGTTGCCGCCGTCTCGGCCGCAAGGTTGTCCAGCTCGACTGTCGTCACACCCGGATAAATTCCCTGCATGACACGATGCGTAATTGTCGGCGGGTCGATATAGTCCATGTCCAGACCCGAGCACAGACTCTTGATCCGCGAGGTTATTTTATCATAGTGAATCTTTTCCTCGCGACCATCTGCAAGATTTTTTTTCTTGTAAATTTTTGAAATGCAAAAAAGTATCAAAAGGGTATACTTGCCTCGTTTCACCACGTACAACTTTCCAAAGCCTTTCAAGCCCATTTTCGTGTACTTGTAGAGGTTTTTTTTTTTTTCTCCTGAAACTTTTTTGCAGGTTATGGCAGCTTGACTTTGGAGGGAATAATCATGAAGCTTGGATATAATTCCGCTCAACTGGCAGCACCTACTGCCGGTGTTTTTGTACGTGCGCGAGTTTTGCCTTATTTTTATATGCAGTATAGTACATAATAATAATATTATATATATATATAACCTCCCCGAGTCGAAATGGCAATTGATCTATTGAAGAAGAGCAACATTAATAATAATATTGTATATCACCAACATATTCTTTTGTAAATAAGGTGATACTTAGCTCTCGTTTCAATAATTTTTAGCTCCAGCTGCAGATCCTCAATGCCCAGCTGGTTTATGAAATGAATGATATTAACAATAAATATGAGAGAATATTTTTTACTCATTAGTCCTGATTCATTATGTTTGTATTATTATCGTCACTATTAATGTATTTTTTTACGGAAAACACTTCACATCACAGACATAACCTACAAATCTGATAACTATAACACTGTAATAAAAACTTATTCAGTGGTTTTCATAAATATTATTTTCATACGAATATTTTCGTTCTAATACTGATTCCTACAGAGATCACTTATTCACTTTTTCAATTGAGATTATACAAGAGGTGACACTTTTGTGGGGGATCATTAAAATTTTTCTAAGTCCCACAGGGGACGAAAAAATTTTCTAAGTTCAACGACGAATCGTTTGAAAAATTCTAAGTCCATTATTCAGTGCAAATAAATTCTAAGTCCCAATTTTTCGTGGAGGGGATTCGGTACATTCGGTATACTTTTGGAAGTAACTAGAAGTCGGCAGTGGTCACGTGACGCTGTTAGGAACATTCGGAATACATCTGGAATAAAATTGCGGAGGGGAGATTAGGTACATTCGGAACTGTTTCGGACTATAACTTTTTCGACTCGGGTCACTTTTTATTATTATATGCATTTTTATTATTATATGTATACACTTTTGGAACGAAGTTCCTTTTCGCACGGTGGGGGTTTACGGATGGGGGCTAGGAAAAAAAAGTGTAAGAATATTTCCGACACGGTAGGTTCTATAGTTACGGTGGGGGTTTACGGATGGGGGCTAGGAAAAAAAAGTGTAAGAATATTTCCGACACGGTAGGTTCTATAGTATCGTTGGTTCTCTATAACGTGTGTATGATTGGCTACGTCCAATAATAAGCACGCGCTTACTGGCCTGGGAGCCGCCAATCAGCACGCGTTATAGAGAACCGTGTTCGCATGCAATCTATTCCCCGTGAACGCAACCTCTTACTGGCCTGGGAGCCGCCAATCAGCACGCGTTATAGAGAACCGTGTTCGCATGCAATCTATTCCCCGTGAACGCAACCGGTTAAAAGTATAGTGAGTGTGCACGCATATGCAAGCAGTGTGTAGCATACGCGAGCAGTGTGTAGTAGACGCGTCAGCTGTTTCGTCGCGTCTCGGTGGAGTCTACTTTCGCTTTTATTTCAGAAGTCGCGTGCTGCGTA